>CAUYQG010163018.1:0-20846 GCA_963574415.1 Tarsius wallacei
TGGGCAACTTGGTGAGCCCTCATCTCTACAATAAATCAAAAAAAAAAAAAATTAGCTGGGCGTGGTAGCGCGCGCCTGTAGTTCCAGCTACTTGGAAGGCTGAGGCGGAAGGATCGCCAGGGCCTAGCAGGTCGAGGCTGCAGTGACCGGGAGCAGCCACTGCACTCCAGTCTGGGCTACAGAGTGAGACTCCAACTCAAAAAAAAAAAAAAAAAGATGTTCTGCCATGTTTTTCAAAAAGTAACCAGCAGTAAAAGTGCCCATAAGATACTGTAACCAAGGGCATTGGACTGATCAAAAGGAAGCATTTGAAATTGCTGATTTTATAGCTATCCTTTCTGGCAGCTAAAAAAGAAAATAATGCCATAGACTGAGTGTGCTAGAGTCTGGATAGAGTAAGGGTGGTGTGTGGAGGGGTGAAGAGGTGAAGGGAGGGGAGGCATGGCACTGGTAACCCAGAGATCCGAGTAAATGCAAAGAATTGTAATACACAAAGAGGTTAAAAAAAGGAAAGTTTACTTAAAAGTAAGTTAGAGAGAGAAGGAGTTAAAGAAGATTTACCTCCCTAAGGTGGGGGAGGGGACCAAAGCCTGGAAGCAAGGCGACAGCCATAGCTCAAAGAGCACATGGCCACACAAGAGTCTAGCAAGACAATGGCTGCTGGTTGCTTGTGGTTGAGTTCTTTTAACCATTCCCCTAGATGGGGGAAAATCATTAAGGTGATTGGGTGGTGGTCTGCTTCCACAAGCATCACAGGCAAGTGCAGGTACTGATGTCAGGTGATGGACAGCAGGCAGATGGGTAAGTTAGTCACATGACTGCTGCCATGGTGGGGTTCATTTGCTTCACATAGGCCACAAAGGGCTGATTAGGTTAACCCTGGGGGATCGGAGGTTCCTGCAAGAATCTTGTTAGACATTTGCAATTCACAAACTCAGACATTTGCAACTCACAAACTCCTTGACCAAAGGTGTTCCTATCATTACTTTTATGACTTAGGACAGCCAAAGTGTGATCTTCAGTCTTGACAAGGAACCTAAAAGTTTACTAGAAATTATTATGCTAAACCATGAATTGAAAGGTTGGGTTGTCCTGGTCTTACACCTGAAGGAGATTTGCCTAGGGGAGATGGGATAGGATGCTTGTTCTGCAGTAGAATGTCTGAACACTTTCTAATGGTTATGCTGAGGCAAAAAGACTAAACCCTTTCAGAGTGGCTTAAACAACATTTATTTCTCACAGTTCTGGACCCTGGGAAGTCCAAGATTACAAGTCAGTGGATTCAGTGTCTGGTAAGGGCTTGCTTCCTGGCTCCTAGATGGTCATCTTCTTGCTGTGAGCTCACATGACAGAAGGAATGAGGGATCACTCTGGTTTTTTGTTTTGTTTTGTTTTGTTTTAAAGTAAGAGCACTAATCTCACTCACAAGGACTCCATCCTCTTGATCTAATAATCTTCCAAAAGACCTCCTGCTAATACCATTACATTGGAGGTTGGGATTTCAACATAATAATTTTGGAGGGACATAAACATTCAGTCCAGAATGACCTCTTATATTTCTATCTTCATTTGATATTTAAGAAAACTGAGGCTTGATAAAGTAAAGTGAAATTCTCCAAGACTTACAGAGTATAAGAGGCAGAGCTTGAAACTTGGTTTGTTTAATTTTTGATATGGAATCAAAGGTTATCTAGATTCAAGTTTCCTGTATTCAAATTATTGTGAGTCTCCACAGCACAGAGCGCAGGGCGTGAATTAAAGACTCAGTCCTCTCTCCCCCCTTCTCTTGGTGGAATTTGAGTCACAAACTCAGATATCTACATAATGGAAGCAGGTATCATGGACTAGAGACCTGTACTCAAGGCAGCACAATAGAGAGTGGTGGGGACTGGGATGAGCTGGAGAGCTTAAACCCCACGATAGGGAGCTGCAGTTACTTAACTCCAAGTCAACAACAAAACAGAATATCTCTGGGCTGGGTGTGTCTCCCAAGCCCCCAGTTCTTAGCCTCTTATTTTGGTTCATTCACTTTGCTTTGAGGCACTTTCCACGGTTTTCCTGGGTTGATTTTCATAACAATTCCATGAAGTAGCATGGTACCGCCATTTTATAAGTATTAATGAACACAACTTGGGTTGGGCAGATTGACATACTTAAGATCTCATGTTGGGCTGATTGCCTGCTGAAGACAATCACATGCTCCCTTCTCTGTATGCAACCAGTTTTTGTAAAAAGGAGAGTGAGTGGTTCATAGAGAAAGTACCAACTGTGTGTCAAGCAACCTGTGTCATCAGTGTGTTCCCTGGAATTCATTTTTCATAATTCTGCATTCTGCGTTTATTTGCAACACAGAAACTATAAGGCCCAGTGTCTTCTTGAAGAGGGTTGGAAAGAAGCAAAGGTGGAGATGCACATTTTTTGGTTGAAAGTTCTGGAAAGCCCTGGAGTCTCAGAGACAGCAGTGTCTTTGCTTGGCAGCTCTTAAAGCTGGTCTTTAGGGTAACTGTTCAAAGGTAGAGCTTGTCATTTCTGTTTTCATTTTTAGCTGTGCTCAGCAAACTACTATCTGTGACTCAAATCCAGCCCTTGCCCTGTTTTTGTAAATGAAGTTGCCTTAGAATGCAGCCACACCCATATATTTGCATACTTCCTAAGGCTCCTTTCATGCTATGTTACACCAATGACAGAGTTTATTCATGACAGAAACATAGGATCTGCAAAGCCTACAATATTTACTATCACATTCATTATCTGCAAGACTTTACAGAAAAAGTTTGCCAACCCTGGTTTATTGTCTATTTTAGCTCACTTCAGCACTTTTTATTGAAATGTCCCACTTTCCTAAAACCCAGGGTTGAATATTAATTCTATAGGGGTTTTTTTTGTGTTTTTTTTTTTTAACTTTTGGCAGGTTAGTTATTTGTAGACGTTAATATTCTGGCACAGTTGCTAGCACATGTGAGTGCTATATGTGTATACCATAGCGATGGAATGATTTCTTGGGTTTCACACCCTTTTTATAAGATTTGCCTGTGGCTGTGGGGGAGGGGTGGGGTCCTGCTCTCCTACACATTCCAGTTCAGGGGAGAAAACAGGAGAGCTGTGTGGTCCAAGGGTCTGTTTTCTTTGCTCTTACTACTGGTGGACTCATTAAAGACTTGTTAGGGTTGGGGGGCAGGTGCCCAGGGAAGAATGAATCTTTGGCTTTATTGTGTGGAAGCCCCGAGCTCTGAAAACATGAAGTTAAAGCAGAAGTCTTAGAACTACTTCTACTGTTGCAAACAGCTCAATGTTGCAAATGTCCAGAAAGGCTCCTGCTTTCAATAATGAAAACCAATGAACCGATTTTATTTCCATTTTTTTCAGTGTCCTAGGACAGTCTTAGTGAAAGAGGTGCACTTTCACGGCACTTGTGCTGGCCCTGAAGGACAGTATCGCTACAGCCTTCTTTTTGTTGGTCTTGGTTTTCCATTATACTTTCATTTCCCTCCTCTTTCATTTCACTTATTTTTGTTTCAATGTTTGCATTTTTGCTGCACGATCACTTCAAATACTTAGTAGAAAGAAATGGGGCATGAATGCATACAAACAAATATTCAGATACATAAATAAGCCTAATGGAAAATGCACATTTGCCCCAAATAAGACCAAGACATCCATTTGTGCTTTGGGATGAAATTTCTTTGACTGTGCCTGGTGCTCCTGGTTGTCGCATGTGGTTCAGGAGTTCTGATTGTCCGATGCTGCTCTTGGAGGACTTTCTGAGGTCCTTGGAGGAAAGCATGGAAAGTGTCCTTAGCAATGAATAGCTGAGAACTAGTGTATTAAATCAAGTCTTCCAGTCCCTGACCATGGCCACATTGTGGATGTATTTTCCTTGGCACAGTCTGTGAGCAGTTACTTTGCAAATGCATGCAGGCAAGTGATGCAGACCCTTGGAGGCGTGAGCCAAGGCTCATGCAGAGTATTGGAGAACTGAAAGGTGCTATTTAACATTTTGGGCAGAAATGTGTGGATCTAAAAATGATGCAAGAGCTGGCTTTGGGAAGCAGGTGTGAAGTTGACAAAGACTGTCCCTAGTGTTCCCTGGCTCTTCCTTAGCACTCTGTCCGCCTTCACCTTCTGGGTTTCTCGCTGTCATGCCTCAGCCTAGATTGACTCTTTGTGCCTTTGTCCCTTTGACTCTTTGTCCTTCCTTGTTCTCTCCTCATGAAAACGTATCTGTCCCTTAGACTTTGCTATTTGCTTGGGCTAATCTGAAAAGTGGATCTGTGCAATTCATTAAAAATGGATCTTCTTTGTATTTAACCTGATCCTCCTAAAGGGATCTACTGAGAGGCCACCCTTGAGACTTTTAGTCATTCTGACAACCAAAATAAACATGAGTGGAGTTAAAGAGCCAAACCAGTCATTACAAGAAGTGGATTTTATACCAGTGCAATCACTGCTTATGTGACTATGAGCAAGTCATTGAGACTTTTCAAATATCGGGTTTCTAGTCTGTAATCTGGGGTTAGGAGTTCTAAATGGACACCGTTGCTATGAGTTGATTACACATGTGAAAGTGTCCTTAAAACCCTAAAACCCTACATAAATATGAGATACCACCATTATTTGTCATTATTATATGACAAATAATGACATTTCTAATTTCATAACATTGTGCTAGTTGATACAAGGCCATTGAGGAAAAGTGAAAGACAATAAAGTGATGTTTCAAGTGCATCTCCAAATGGCAACTTATTATTCAGTATTTTGGTGGACTCTGAGTCTCTACCATAGACAGGGAAAACATGGCTCTCTGCAAGGCTTTTAGCCAAGTGTGGAGTAGATTAGAATATGGTTGATTCCTGGCTATTTGAACAATTTTACCCAAGTAGGAAGTGAAACTAATATGAAAGCACATCCTTTAGATATTTTTTCTAGGCATTGTCTTAAAATTATTTAATTCTCAAACAATCCTGAAAAGAGAAATAAAAAATCACCATATGAGGAAATTGGCTTGGATATGCTGATTAGCCTGTTCTCTCCAAGGCTCTTTCCAGCATGTTAGGAATCACTTGTGTTTGCTTGGAGCCTGGTGCCCCCAGTGTTGAATCACATGACTTAGGCTTAGGCTTCTTCGGTTCATGAGCGTCACACTCACAGATGACACAAAGTTCAGAGTAATCACTAACATTTAGATGGTAGGACCAGGAGTCAGAATAATATTGGAAGTCCAAAATCATCAGCCCAAAGCACAAGTTTCAATGTAACAAATGAATGCAAAATCTTCCAATTACAAGATTTTAAAAAACCTTGTGTATATGAATGTATTGTAGGGGAGGTGTCCTATGCATTTTAGATAATACAAAGTCAAAGTAAATCTAAAGTTAGTTGTGATTGCTAAAAGAGCTAAAAGGTTGTATTTATAGAAGTATATTGCTCAGATCAAAGGAGATGGTGCTTTATTCTCTGTATTGAACAAGCTCATACTAGCTGTATTATATTCAGATCTAAACCACTGTGGAGCACTGCTGATAGACTAGAGACCATGCTGTGTTTGACAGTATCTTTGCTTGAGCAAAAAATATTCCCCTCTCTCTTAGCATCAAAAGACTGAGATTTCCATGATGTCCTACTCTGACCAGAACTGAACACAGAACAACATGGTATAGTAACAGCAGGCAAAACTCATGGCCATCCAGGAGAAGCTGGAAACATATCATGAGAAGCTGTGTTCAGGGGGCAACTTAAGGGCTTGGAAAGTGAATACTAAAGTTAGCATTTGAGTGAAAGCCAAGGTGAAAAACAAAACAAACAGGTAACAAAACAAGCACTTGATGAGGCTATAGGAACAAACCAGTTAGATTTCTGCAGAATCTATTTTGCTAACATGAGAGTGTTTTTCCTCCCTCTCCCAATAATAGAACTTTCTGTTAGGGTACCAAATTCTAATACTAGTGGGTAAATAGTAGATATAAAATGGTGGAATGTGATTTAGAGCAAGGATTGAAGAAAGGAGTCCTTGTGAGTGGAATTGGTTTCATATGGCATTCTAATGACATGGGAAAGTATGTTCTTGTCCCATTGGCTTATGTGCTGCGTAGGACTCTGGTCTTTGATTAACTGAAGCTAATCCTAGTGCTGGGAGGGTTGGGCACCAGGCACGGTCATCCCTTCTCCTCCCTTAAGACACACCAGCGTCAACATGGGAACAACGCCATCATGCTCTTCCCAATTCACAATTTTCAAACAGTAGCTGAGCTGAATAATTCAAACTCAAAGAAAAAAAAATACTGGGAGAAAGGAAGCATTGCCAAAGATCTTTCTGAATTTGATCTTTTTATTTTGGGTCTTAAGTAGAAATATTAACTCTGAAAATCTTCTTAGCGTATACACAATTACATGGCATATTCGTGGCTTTGTTGTTGTTTAGTTATAAGCAAGTTGGGTTGGTTAAAAGTTGTATTAAGTGCCTCTTGTTTTACCTTTAATTTTCCAGCTGTTGGCAGGATCAGGATCATTTCACTGATGCCTGCTTAGAAGAGAAGATGATATTTATTCTGTTTTTTCTACTTCACAATGACACATGACTCTTTTAAAAGTCTAGGAGACTATGGTATAACTTGTGATGGTGCCTGAGATACATATAGGCAGAGAATCAGAGATGCTTGTACTTTCAGAATTATAAAGTTCTGGAATCTCAGATTGAGGAGGGGCATGAAAGGTCATCCAGTCTTTAGACCCAACTCCTGGTGTGAAAAGAATTACAGTAGAAAAGAGAGGGACAAGGAGTCTGGCCAAATTTCAGTAGCTCTACCAAGAGGGATTTAATCCATTTTACTTAAGTTAAATTTATGACTGCTTTGGATTGGTAACATTGTTGGTAATGAAAGTCTAAAATATGACTTAGTCTTTGATTCCAAATAATATCAAGTTTCTTCATCTCGCCGAGTAATGGGTTTATTTTGTTGTTGCTGAGTTTTGTTTTAATGGCAAAATCAAAACATGGCCAATTGTTTCTTTCTTTCTTTTTCTTTCTTTCTTTCTTTCTTTCTTTCTTTTCTTTCTTTTCTTTTCGTTGGTGGAGGCTTCTAAACAGTTTCTATAGATTTTAATAATGAAAAGAAACCTTCATAAGGCAGAGTACTTAGCCAGGGCATTGGAAGCGACATGCCATTATAAAGGAGCATGTCTGGTTTGGCCAAAATCCTGCCTTTGTTTCCAGAGCTATTTTGCTGTAAATTTAGAACAGAAATACCCTTTCTGGAATAAAAATGTAGCTTTGTTGGCTACAAGTGCATGTTTGCTGCTTCACAATTTTAGAATTAGACGATGGACTTATTTAGTAGACATCGGAGGGTAAAAAGCAAAAACCCATAATTTAAAACATTCCACTCTACCACAGTCCAAGAAAAACACGGACCGGTGAACAAAACCAGCAGTATTGTAATAAGAAAACAACTAGGTGCATTTTTTCCAAAACCTAAAAACCAGGAATCTAAATGTATGAGTTACTGGCTAAAAATTCCATTTTTATGTCTCAGTTCTGAGCTGGAAAAACAACCTAGACCTGATAAACATCATTTTAAAAAATGCACACGTTCCCCTGCAGCCCGAGGTGTGGACAGCAGACTAGCATCCATCTTTATATACTCAGGGCACTTTCCGTTGCCTGGAGGGATCCTGTGCTAAAAGGATTTTACTTTGCAAAGATTCATAGACTTCCCACTCAGGCCTGTGGTGACTTCTGAAGTCCCCCCCCCCACCACAAGTTATTTGGCAATGCTGTTAAGGTGTTTTATTTTCCCCCTAAACACTTTGAATATCTGTTCGAAGTCAGCGGAGTTTTCCAGGGCGAATGATGTGGTAATTCTTAGTAACACAGGTGGGCCCAGCCAAGCTAGGAGGCAGGAAGGTTTTGGTTTTCTTCAGGAAGAAAGCTGAGGCTGGTATACAGGCCTCCGTTCTAAGACAATTATAAGGTGTGAGTCAACCAACCAGTAGCATTCATGGTGTTTGTAATAGAGTGTTTGTGTGTGTGTGGACAGAGACCAGGCACAAACTTCTGAAGATGGCTAAAAGGGACTTGGAACAGCAAATAGAAAGTCTCTTGGTGTAAAGCCATCTACTTGCGAGTTAAAACTTTGATTATGTAGCTGGTCTTAGAGTTTTAGATGAGGCTATACTTGCTAAAGACCGAGAAGTTCTGTCTGGTTCTATTATAACCAGAAGGAAGAAGGAAGGAAGGAGGAAGAAGAAAATAACTTTTTGAAGAGACATTTCCAGATGAAGCAGAGCTTTTCCTCATCATTTTATTCACTCACCTGTTGGTGCAGTCTTCAGGTAGCATTTTAGGTCACAGGTGTGACTCCCAAGTGAGCATGTCTTTTGTTTGAGTATATGAATGTACACAGTACCTAAAAGAATCTGCATAGCGAGTTTGAGCTCATCAATCTAAAAAATCGGGATATCATGACAATCATGATTTATTTTTTTTCCCCTCTTTTAATTTTTATTTTAAAATTGTGGGGTACAATTCAGGGTTAGGTATATAAATATTCATTGTGCAGATACCCTTATTGATGAGGTGTTCCCCCCCTTCCCCAGGCAGATATCGATTACTGTCAATCCCACCTCCCCCTCCCTGCAGTTTCCTGCTACTTTCAATCCTTTTCTTATAGCAATATGGTAGTTGTTCAAGGTCCACTTATGAGTGAGAACATGTGATACTCAGCTCTTTGTTTCTGTGAGAGAGCACTCAGTATTATAAGCTCTAATTCTAACCAGGTTGCTGCGAAGTTAATGATTTTGTTTGACAATCATGATTTATATCACTCACCCCTCCCCAGAAGAAAATCTGCATAGCAAGAGTTTTGACATTGGAAGGGAAAGAAATATAAATGTGTGGGGACAATGAAAGAGAGGAGACCCCATGGGGACCCATTGTTGGCCTCTATTTTAACACAGGATGTCTCTTCTAATTCTTGCCTCACTACTCACCCTTGGAAGTTTTTTCTTTTTATATCCTTTTGAAAGCAAAAAATGAACAGTCATATTCACTTGCCATTTAAATAAGAGAGGGTTTATTACCTTTAACCAGTTGTTATGGCAAGAACACTGTACATGTCAGTGATGGCTAAGTTCCCAGGTGCCCAGTTGGCTTTTCTGGCCTCCAGAAAATTCCTTTCCTGTCTCCACTGCCTACATGTCTGGAGTCTGGCCCTCTGGAGTGCAGCCAGCAGAGAACCACAGGCAGAAGCGCTGCTGCCCAGATGCATGCCAAGTCCTGTGCCTCCTTCCTCTGGCGACCCCTGCCACTTTCTCCACCTTCCAGTTATGGCTCCTTCAGAATTAAGTGTGGTGTGCAGAGTGACTCCTTTTCCTTAACTACCCTGGTTCAGGCGGGGACTCTACTCACTGCTTTGACCACCTGCGTGGAAAAATTGGAAGGAAGGCCACCATGAGCTGGAATTTAGACACACGTTGATACAGTCTTGGGCTACATCCTACTGGTCCTAAGCAGGATGTTAGAGAGATGAGGGGCGTGGAAGTAAGATGACCCACCAAGACCTACCCTTATCTCTTTTGTGTGAAGACCAACCGCAGACATTTCTCTGGTTAAGACCAATCTATCAGGGAGTTACACGGGAGGCATACCTTTCTGGACCTTCAGAAAGATGTATATCAAAATTTGAATGTGTGTTTGTGTATCCTAAGGACTTGACACAGACCTGCTGGGCCACTTCATAGAGTGCCTTAATACTCTTCCACACAGTTAGAAAAGACTCAGTCCTTTCACAAAGTTTTATTAAGCCTGGGCATGAGAAAAGGGAAGTGTACCCAGAAAATGCATTGGAAAATGATTGAATGTGGCTGACAGGCTATGTTTTACTCAGGGACACCATCTTATCCTGCTTTCTGTGACAAGAGTCATTTGCTACTCATCATCTAGGCCCTAGGGTGAGATATCTATCATTCTTCAAATCGAGATCTCCTAAGGAAAGTGGGAATCTCTCTCCCACCCTCAAAAGAGATCCTGTTTGCTGTATGAGGACCCAGCTCTTTGCAGAATAACTGATAACTAGTAGACCATACCTATTGCCTGATTCTTTTAGACTTCAGTATAACAACAGCTTCTATCACTTTTTCTTTGAGTCGGAGTCTCACTCCATCGCCCTGACTGGAGTGCAGTGGCACGCTCATGGCCACCCCAGTGTCGACCTGCTGGGCTCAGGCAATCCTTCCACCTCAGCCTTCCAAGTAGCTGGAACTACAGGCGTGCGCTACCACGCTCAGTTAATTTTTTGATTTATTGTAGAGACAAGGTCTCACCAAGTTGCCCGGGTTGGTCTCGAACCTTCAGACTCAGGCAATCTTCTTGCCTTGGCCTCCCAAAGTGCTGGGATTATAGGCTTGAGCCATCACACCCTGTCTTCTATCACATTTTTACCAGAGATATTCTCAAACAGTAGTGAAGGCAGAATAATTCTTTACTTGAGGCAGTCACTTTTTTCTGAGTCTGAATGAATCGGACTAAGAGCTGTTAAACTCTTACATAATTCTAGGGAATTCATAACCTATTCTGCAAACATTATATGTCTGGATGCCTTAATAATCTGACATTATTTTTGCATTTCATTCGAGTACCTTTACTATAAAGAATAAAGCTGTAAGACTATCTCACTAAAAGCATCTTACCTGCGCAATCTCATTTACTTTTCTATCCTTTGAAGAGAAGGGATTAATCATCCCCACATAACAGATTTGGGAACTGAGGTTCAAAGCAATCAAGTGACCCATTCCAACTTACACGGCCATTAAGCATCTAAAACTAGGATTGATATTAACAGGCATTTCTGGTCTACTACATCACATATAAATGGTTGAAAGGGTGGCAAGGGTGGCTGTTCACTATGACTATTACTATTAACGCCTTGCTTATCTTTTAGACTATAGGTTTCGTGAGGACAAGGTTCAAATTTGGTTCATCACTGTGTCCTCAGTACCAAGTACAGAGCCTAATACAAAATAGGCATATAAATACATGTTGAACTAACGAATGAATAAATATTTTCTCTAACGTATCAATAACATAATTATCTATTTAAATAATGTTAGTCATATGCTCAGTAACAGTTCTATTGCACTTTAACTTTACATATGCCTATCTTTTTCTTAATCAAGTTTGCCTTAGGAGGATAAAATGAAAGTTAAGGGCCCAGATACTGGGAATATACAATTGATTCCCCAACCCTGGAATGAGACTATTAATTGTGAAGGAGACAAGCCTCACAAAATTGCCTCTACAGCCTATCTTTCTGGACCATATGTTCCAGGTTCTCTGGAACAGACCTACTTGCTATATCTATTGCATTGTCCCCATAAGGATATTCTTACTTGTCAACCATGTGTCCTGATTTCTCATTTAGAATATATGGTCACCATATGCATGTTATAAAACTTGAGTCCCTGGGCTAACATCACCTTTCCGTGCAGGTATTGCCAAATCTCATATCCTGCTAAGTTTTCTACATGTGCTTCAAACAAGTGCTGATTCCAGCCCTTTTCATCAATCCTGAGCAGATACACCAACAAGCCTATTTAAATTAATAGCTTAGCTTTCCATAGAAAGATGATTTTAATGACTTATTAGAGAAATGCATTTTCAAAGCACATTTGAATTATTTCTCTAATGTAATCAACTTATTTTTTTTAACCAACCTGAGCATTTTCTGAGCATTTATTTCTAAAATAAAAGGTTTATGATGACTCTAATAGCGATCAGTAAAATTAGTAATATGTGTTTGGCATTTTGTTGGATTTATTATTTTACATACTTCCCAGGTAAGATGAACCAAATCAAATTAACATATTTGATAAACTTGATTATCTGATGCCATGGATATCCTGAATAAATTTTAGAGAGAGAGTGTGGTATCAGAACAGATGCTATTTCTTGTTTAGGATCTGATACCAATTTATTCCATGAATCTGAGCCAACGACCTCCTCTGTGTAGGATTTTTCGCCTTTATGAATTAGGTGCCTTGGTCTGTCAGTGTTTCCCTTGCTTTTCCCTATGGATCCGGCAGTCCCTTGGAGGCCTAAAGATCTTCCTTGGAAAATTCCCTCTCTGCCTTTACTGTAGCAACTTGGCATGAATCTGTTATTTATACACACAGGACCACTGTGAAAATATTGTGCAAAGAAAAGGGTTCTATAACTAAAATAGTCTTATGGGACTTTCTTCTTTTTTTAAGTTGGAATCTCACTCTGTTACCCAGGCTGGAGTACAGTGGCATGCTCACGATCACCACAGCCTCAACCTGCTGGGCTCAAGTGATCCCTCTGCCTCAACCTTCCAAATATCTGGAAATACAGGCATGCACTACTATGCCTGGGTAATTTTTTTAAAAATTTATTGTAGAGACGAGGTATCACCAAGTTGCCCAGGCTGGTCTCGAACCCCTGAACTCAGACAACCCTTTTGCCTCAGCCTCCCAAAGTGCTGGGATTACAGGCTTGAGCCACTGCACCCAGCCATTTAATGGGATTGTTATGACTGTTTGGGTCTACATTTCCACTTTATTTTTTTCATTAAAATATTCTTGTGAGATGCATGGGGTTGACTTGGGCAGAGGAGAGCCTAGGCATGTATATGAGGGGTGAATAGGATAAGCAATTGTTTGCTATAATCGGCTGGAGAAAAGGAAGATGTGGTTAAGAATATTGTCAGGGGCAACCCCTTTGGGTCCCCTCTCACTGTGGGAGCTTCTCTGTGCTCTCAATAAATCTTGCTTTCAAAAAAAAGAATATTGTCAGACTGGGGTAGAGTAATGAGGTAACCATTGATGAACTTTTAGATCTTCAAGGCGAGGATCAATGTGGTCAAGGTAAGATTTCACCCTGACCCCTCAAACAAGGACTAACCTTACTCTAAGGGGAAATTCAAAGGATCTTTATAGATGTCCAAATAAGTATGGTGAGTCCAAGCTGGAATTAGGCTGGAGTTTCTGTCAAAGGAAATCTACTCAAAGGGTCAGTATAAGCCATCTTCAGTGGTAAGCATTGGTAGGAGAGGGCTGTGGTATCATTAATCATAGCACTAAAATGGACTTCGAAGTTCGTCAAATACAGAGATATATATTGAGAGCTGGCCCCCCAGAACTTGAGCCAAGTGTTGATATAGCTATATGTATGCAGGGGTTGAATGAGTCTTATTGGGAAAGTTCCAGAAAACTGGCGGGAACTGAGAGCATCAAGTCAGTTGTTGACTTCTCAAGTAGTAGGCCTTGGTGTCTTCAGTCAAACCCACCTCCCTGAGGAAATTCTGACCAAGACTAATTGTTAGGCTTAGCCTTCCGTCTGGAGAAGCCTAGAAGTTACCTTGTTTCATTCAGCCAATTGATTGGTGGGCCTGGAGGTCACTGATGGCCCATTGCACTCTCTGAATTGCTGATTTTCCATTATTCTTGACATATGGATCCAGTCAGACTTGATTTCTTGCTGCTATACTGGCCCTTTGAGAAGATTTTCTTTGACAGAAACTCCAGCCTAATTCCAGCTTGGACTCACCATACTCATTTTGAACATCTATAAATATTTCCCCTTAGAGTGGGGTAGTCCTTTTTTCTTTCATTCCCAACAGGCCTTGAGACATGTCTTCCCAGGTTATAACCATGAACACACTCATGCTGAGATGCTCAGAAAGGAGCAGGATTTTGGCTGAACTCTTAAAACTGTGGTCATTCTAGAATTCTGTAAGTCTAGAGAAGGGCTCTTTCGCAAGGCAGGACTGGGCATGTGGAGGGTCAATGAGGTTGTAACCCTGGCTGGTTGTCTGGAACACTGGGTTGGTGGTTCCAGCGGCCTGTGAGGCTGCCTTGCCTCTGGAAGGCCTCCATGGTCCACTATAGCCAGGAGGGAATTTAACTTTCCCTCATTTATTTTCTTTTTAGTTCTTGGCACCACACATTGTGAATCCACGGTGCTCTCTCTATTAGTATATCTCCAGTCTTGCCCCTGTCATGGCTGTTTTCCAGGAACTTTTGATCTTTCTCCAAGAACTAGCAGGCATTTCCAGGAACTGAGGGTTATTTCAGAGAATATTTGTCTTCAGAAAGTTCCCTGTGTCCCCTGAAGAAGGGTTTGTCACAATTCTAGCACCTTGGGGATAATGCCACATCACCGTGTCTTCTCTCCTCTAAGCTCCCGCCCCCTTGAAAAGGAGTTTCACCAGCAGAGTCCATGACAAGTTAGCTGATTTCCCCAGAACGTGCCGTAACAAATCTGACTCCCCTAGGAGAGGTGGTGTGACCGCCTCATTATGTGTTCTGACCTTCAGTGGCACACACTGCCCCCAGCCCTGCTTCCTACCCTGACCTTCTTTGTCCCCTCCCTGCAACCCCCTTGCTTGTGATTCCGACAAAAGCTGAGTGAGAGAACGTCTGAGCACACAGTGTCTCCACCAGTTTGTTTTGTTCTCCAATTCGAAATCCTTTAGGATAGTGTTGACACCTCCCTCCCTGCTCTATCCACCACAGCCTGCCTGAGCTTAATACTCAACACACATTTATGATTGATTGATTGAAAGTATGATAACACAAACCTGTGTGCTTGTTCAGTTTATACGGCACCTTTACAAACATTAATTCATTTGACCTTTCACAATAGCCATGGGAATCAGGAAAGTTTGGCTGAAAGACTGAACTTAGCTGCGATACTGAGATGGCTGGATCTTTCTCTCTGTCTTCATATAAACTAGGACCACTCTCCCTCCATGTGACCTTGACACTTGGTTTCTCCAAGTAAACTTTCTGGCAGGTAGCATCACGACTTACATGGCAGCTCAGGGTTCCTAAAAGTGCAAAAATGGCAAGGTATTCTTAAAGCTTAGGCCCACATTTGGCAAAGAGTAATGCTGTATTCTACTGGTTAAAGTGATTCACAGACCAACTCAGATTCAATGTGGGAGAAGACTATCCCAGGACACAAATACAGAGGGACGTGGTTCATTGAGCTCATCTGATCTTTGAACACTACTTACTACAATCTGTGATAGAATTCTTGGGTACAAGGATCTCAGTGCTGTGTTACTGTCATAATTTCCTTGCTGATGGAAGGAATGGCCAGGTAATTAAATAAAAAACACAAGACTTGTCATTGCGGGTAATTCTAGAAGTTAGAGGAAGGGACCTATACTCCTCAGAAGGATTCTCTTAAATTGAGGTGATGCTCCAGAGTCTTTCAGATGACCCTGGAATTACCAAATGAGTAGGCCATGTTGCCCTTATATTTGAATGCACAGCAAAAGATGAGTTAGTGGCAAACTATGATCTTTCTAGGCCTGTTCTTATGGTTCTCCAGTTAGCCCCAAAGCAATGACTGATAGAAGCATATGATATATACAAAGGTCAGGAGCATTTCAGTGAAACAGGCCTGGGTGTTATTCCTTGTATTATCTCTTAACAGTTGTAGGGGCTATAGTTGCTGCTACAGAATAGGGATTTCATAGACATTAAATTTTCTTTGATTAGATATTTTTGTGCACTAACATAAGAAAACACTTCAAGAGACTACACAATGAGTCAGGTAATGTTTCCAGTTGTCATGAATGTTTTTACTTGATGACTAGAGGGTGTAGGGAGTAAAAGAAAGGGAGAAATAGAGAATTACTCATCTATCTATTTGTAGCTTTGGGAAGCCAAATCGATGGTGAAGTCATTCACTATATTAAGAACAACAGCAGGAGAAGAAAAAAGTTTCTTCCCTCTTGTAGAATTTCCTGCTTTCTATAACCCCTCTCTGAAACATTGGGGCCTTTTTTTGGAGCTCACATTCCTAGTGTATAAGTGTGTAAGTCAGCCCTTACTAGGTTAGGCCACATCACATATGAGCAAAAATAAACCTTTGTGTTTAGTAGTCACTGAGACTTTAGGCTGTCTATGATGGTCTTACCTATTGAAAACTGACTAATACAGAAATTGGTACCAGAAGTGGGGTGTTACCATAACAAAACAAAACAAAACAAAACAAAAAAAGCGACACTGACTTCAGAATCAAGCAATGGGTACTGAGGAAACTATTACTGAAGCTGGCAACACAGTGACTCATGTTAGGCAGTGGCTAAAATTTGGAAAATCATTTACTGAGTTAACTTGGAAGACAAATAATTTACCTAATGAAGCTGTAGCTTTGAGTAAAGAGTTTGGCCAGTGAAAAGAGACCTGTGTGACTTGGTTATCCATGGCAGCATGTGACAAGATACTCTAAGAAAGAGACAAGTTCAGAAGGATATGGTCAATTTTCAAGAAAAAATAGAAAAAAGGGAGAATCTAGAGCTTTCAGGTTTTAGAGGGCACAACTGATTCTCATATATAACCTATAAAAGTTAAACTGGAAATGTATAAAGCATCAAAAGCTTATGATACTATGATCTCAAGGCAAAGTTCAAATCAAAGAGGTAACCTCCATAACCTTTGTTAAAACCTCTAATTTGGCTGGGCTCAGTGGCTCAGCCTGTAATCCCAGCACTTTGGGAGGCCAAGGCAAGTGGATTGCCTGAGCCCCTTGGTGAGACCTCGTCTCTACAATAAATAAAAAATTAGCTGGGCATGGTAGCTAAAAGATTTCTGAGCGTGGCTACTGGCTATAAGTTTGGTTGGTGAAAAGGCCAATCATGTTTTTGAAAGAGTTTTATTATCAAAAGAGCCAACAGACTGAATTATGAGACTGTGGCTATTAGGGACACAAAATAGTTTTAGGGCCTCTGAACTTCTGCCATTCAACTCTCAAGAAGAGCATATTCTCTAATACTTTCTACACAAGTGTCCAAAAAGCGTGCTCCTGCAGTTTCGGCTACTTGGAAGGCTGAGGCGGCAGGTCGACACTGGGGTGGCCGTGAGTGTGCCACTGCACTCCAGCCTGGGCAACAGAGTGAGGCTCCAAGTCAAAAAACAAAACAAGCCGGGCTCGGTGGCTCAGCCTATAATCCCGCGCCTTGGGAGGCCGAGGTGAGTAGATTGCCTGAGCCCGCGGGTTCGAGACCTGCCTGGGCAAGCGAGACCTCATCTCTACAATAAATTACAAAATTAGCCGGGCATGGTAGCGCGCGCCTGTAGTTCCAGCTACTTGGAAGGCTGAAGCGGAAAGGATTGCTGGAGCCCAGCAGGTCGAGGCTGCGGTGGCTGGGAGTGGCCACTGCACTGCAGCCTGGGCAACTGAGTGAGACTCCGACTCAAAAAATAAAATAAAAGAAAAGAAAAGAAAAGAAAAAACCCTCCTAATTTATTAAAGTTGCTCTTTATTTAAATTGGACAAAGTAATTTAAGGAAAGAAAATTTAGGGTTTTCTCTTTTATTAAAATATGATAACTTTTCAACAAGGGTACCTGCATAATGAAATTTGTATACCTAACCCTGAATTGTACCCCACATCTTTAAAATAAAAAAAGTAAAAGTTAAAAAAAAAGTATGATAACTTTGGAGTACCTCCAATTAATTCTAGAAAGAGAAGCATGTCTAGAAAAGATTTCTGAGTGTGGCTACTGGCTATAAGTTTGGTTAGTGAAAAGGCCAATCATGTTTTTGAAAGAGTTTTATTATCAAAAGAGCCATCAGACTGAATTATGAGACTGTGGCTATTAGGGACACAAAATAGTTTTAGGGCCTCTGAACTTCTGCCATTCAACTCTCAAGAAGTGCATATTCTCTAATACTTTCTACACAAGTGTCCAAAAAGGATAATGGAAAAGGAAGGAATTAGCAAAATACGGTTCTACAGCCATGAAGATAAATGACTGTACCCAGGGAGCAGACCCGATATCTAATCAAATAATATTATTCATCCCTGGGTATGGTTTACATTTGTCCAGTCAGGTTTTGGAACAGCTATGGACCAGTGACCACTTGGTGTTTCTTTTCATCTTTCTATTCTCTTTTACAACTGGGAGTGTCATTATGGCATTCCTGGCCAACTTCCACCAATGTATGTTGAGACTGGGAAATAAAAGATAGCTATTTTGTTTTGGTTTTGTTTTCCAGGTCTCTGAATCAAAAGGAGCCACATTTTAATCACATTTAGTATAGAGACTATCATAAGAAGCTGAGATTTTGACTGAATGTCATACATGTCTTGTTAGATTTCTGGCCTTCTCCCTTGGAGAATTAATATATCTTATGTGCAGAAGAAAGGAAAGCAAATGTTTATGAGAAAGATACTTACTTTGGAATATTGTATCATTGTTTCCAACTTTTGCTTCCTCCTTATTCCTTTCCAAGAAGATTATATATCCCTGCCTCTTGCCATGTAATATGCAGTGTTTTTCTATGTGAAGAGTGTACTTCCATGCCCCATTTTCAGTTTGCTCATGTAATTTCTCTAATCAATGAAACATAAGTGAAATTATCACGTGTCATGTGTAACAGAAGCTTTAAGCCCTGTTGCATGTTTCCTACGAGTTGTCTGTATCTTTTTCCTTTGCTGTGATATAAGATAGAGGATGCTTTCCCAGTCTGCTTTCCAGGATGAGAAAGCCATATGCAACTGAGCCCAAAATGCAGCTAATCTTCAGCCACAGGTAATGTGAACAAGATATAAGTCTGTAGTTGTTAAAATCCTCTGAAATTTTGGGAATTTTGTTAATGTAGTCTTGTTGCAGTCACATGGCTGACTGATACATCTGGGTATTGGACTAGTAGCTCCTTGGGACCCAAGGTGGTCCTGTTTCGGTACCCCTAAGATATGTCCCTAAGAGTTTCTATCTGATTATCTTATTATTATTATTTTGAGTTGGGGGGGTCTCACTCTGTCACCCAGGCTGGAGTATAGCTCACAGCAGCCTCAACTTCCTGGGCTTAGGCTATCCTTTCCCCTCAGCCTCCTGAGTAGCTGGGACTACAGGCACACAGCACCACACCTGGCTAATTTTTAACCTATTTTCATTTTGATTTTTGTAGCAAAGAGGTCTCACTATGTTGCCTAGGCTGGCCTTAAATTCTTGAACTCCTGGGCGCAAGCAATCTGCCTGCCCTGGCCTTCCAAAATGCTGGGATTACTGGCATGAGCCACTGCATCCAGCCCTGATAATATTATTAATTAGAATTTGCCTTCTGCCCTTCAGAAGTTCAAGGAAATGAGGAATACTCTTTTTCTAAAAGAAACAGTCATAATATGACTCTATCTAAAGTATTATAGTAAAGCAGTATACAAATGGGAGTAGTGCAAATGGAGTGATATAAAAACTGTATTTCACATATGTACATCTATCTGTCTATCTGATCAACTGTTAACTATAAAAAATTTGAGAAATAAAGTATAACGTAAAGAAGAAAAAAATGTTCCCACTGTCCAACACTACTATATTTTAATCTTTTTATTTTTAAATAATTCAAAACTACAGAAAAGTTATAAGAAAAGTTGTAAGGATATTCTACAAACTCTTCTTTCAAATTCTATAAATATTAAATTGCATCACAAATTTTTCCATATGCTATCATTGATATCATTCATGTCGTTTACATGGCAAGAGGCAAGGATATATAATCTTCTTTAAAACAAGGAAGCAAAAGTTGGAAGCAATGATACAATAACACAATATATAAAATATGTGATGAAGTGTAATATATATTTATGTATGTGTTTATTATTTGTTAATTTTATGACCCAGTTAAGAATGAGTTGGAGGCATGTGTCTCTTCATTCCTAAATACTTAAGGATGCACTTCCTGTAAAAAAAAGGATAACTTTTTACATAATTAAAGCTTATTAAAATTAGAAAACTAACATTGGTGCAACGTTATTGTTTAGTCTATAGGCTCTTATCAATTATCTGCAACTGTCCCCATAATGTCCTTAATGGCAAAAGAAAAAAAGTTCTCCTCCAAGATAAAATCTGCAATCATACACTACATTTAGCTGTCTTGTCTCTTTAGTCTCTTTTCAGCTGGGATGGCTAGTTCCTCCATTTTATTGGCTTTTTTCTTTCATGATCTTGGCGCTCTTAAAGAGTACCTGTCAATGTTTATACACTGTCCCTCATTGGGTGTGACTTTGTCTTTCATGTTTGGGTGTGAATTATGAAGCGTTGACATGAACATCACGACAGTAAAGTTGTGTCCTTCTCATTGCATTATATCAGCCATAGGTTATAGATTTGTCCCATTACTAAGGATGGTAACATTAACCAACTTTAACCACTTGGCTAAGGTGACAGCTATATGATTTTTCACGTAAAGTTACTACTTTCCCTTTTAAAAATTAGTAAGTATCTTTAAGAAGATATTTTGAGACTAAGTACAGATCCTGGTTCTCACCAAAATTTCACCTGCTAGTTTTAGCACATATTGACAATTCTTGTTTGAATCACTATGGTGGTCAAATAGTAATTTTTTAATTTTATGATTTTGTATATATTGTATAAATATGTAATTTTGTATACATCTGTTAGTTGCCATTCTACTATAAGGAAGAACTTTTCATTTTCTACCAATTTTGTTTGCTTATTTATTTATTTAGGTTATTTTCAGTGTGAGTTTATGGATTCTTATTCTAGTCCACTGGTTATATGTAATTCATTGCCTTTATTTTTAATTTTTTTTTTTTTGAGTTGGAGTCTCACTCCATCGCCCAGACTGGAGTGCAGTGGCCGCTCCCGGCCACCGCAGCCTTGACCTGCTGGGCTCCGGCGATCCTTCTGCCTCAGCCTTCCAAGTAGCTGAAACTAAGGCGCGCGCTACCACGCCCGGCTAATTTTTGATTTATTGTAGAGATGAGGTCTCGCCAAGTTGCCCAGGCGGGTCTCGAACCCGCAGGCTCAGGCAATCCACTCACCTCAGCCTCCCAAGGCATGGGATTACAGGCTGAG
>CAUYQG010163022.1:0-24721 GCA_963574415.1 Tarsius wallacei
AATGCAAACTATTCAGTTTTTGCATTTTTGCAATACATTAAAATAAGTTAGGACTCACATTAAAAAGAGGAATGATTATAGAAACCAAATGTTGTTTCAAATACTATGTCAAATCTTATTATTCACAATTATATTTGTAAATATCATAATTATAATTAACTTAGAGCCATGTGCAAAGTTTTTATATACTTAATTTAGTGTTTTTCCTTTAGAAAAACTTGGTGGGGGAATTGTAGAAGAGATAGCTTGTCGTTCATCTATTTGTTTTGATATCTAATACAATATAATCATCCCTTGGTTTCCACGAAGGATTGGTTCCAGGACACCATGCAGATGCCAAAATCCGTGGATACTCAAGTTCCTTGTATACAATGATGTAGTATTTGCATATAGCCTATGCACATCTTCCTCTTACTTTAAATTATCTCTAGATTATTTGTGAATCCTAATACAATCTAAATATGTGAATAATTGTTATACTGTATTTTTTAAAATATGATTTCTTATTTAAAATTATTTTTATAAATGTTTTTGATCCATGATTGGAAGAATCTGCAGATGTAGGACCCGTGGATAGAGAGGGCCAGTTGTAGGCTCAGAGGTTGGTCCTAGAAAAGCACTTCATCAAGTGATAATCTTTCCAGGAAGGGGGAATACTGGGTGCATCTAAATGTTTACTAAATAGAAAATTTTATTTCCCAAGCCAGATAAGATTTAAAAAGTATCCTTGAATATACATAACACATTTGAAATATCTTTAAAAAACCCTTTATACGGAGTTTTGAAGATCAGGTAACCGCTATATAGACACCAAGATCCTGATTCTTTCAACTTTGGCTGATGGACAACTTCAGCATTTTAAAATGAACACAGAAGAAGGAATTATAGAGATAACACAGTAATTAAAATTATGACTCCCTAGCATAAATGAACTTAAGCAAAAAATTTGATAATAAATAACTAGGAAAAAGATACCTAACCAATGATCATTTTTCATAAGTAAGAACAGAAATCAAATATAATTATGGTGTTTTGTTTGGCTTTGCTCCTGTTCATCGGCAATAATCTATCCAAGCTATTATTAATGTTTGATCATTTAAGATGCCAAGTTTTGCTTTACTTTCTAAGGAAACATTGTCAAGTTCATCACTGGATCCTACTGGTAGAAACTTTACATTGATATTTCATTGGAAACGACTTTCCATCCATTAGATTATGAAAGCACAAATGATACATGTTAGCAATTTAAGACAAGAAAAATAATCTCGTTTTGATTAAAATGAGGATAAATAATTAAAAAATCACCAAAAGTAAATTTTGCACTGTTACTGGCTTTTGAAGAAAATCATTTAGATATTAAATGTATAAATAGAACATTTTTCTGCTATGTGACATGTTTTCTCCAAAGTTAAATAGTTTGAGGTTTAAAATAATGCATTGTATATTTTTGTAGATTCTCCTAGTTGTAGATATACTATGAAGAAAAGTAAACTGGGAAAGGAGATAGTGGGTGGAATGGTGGCTGATGGTATCATACACATTGTTTAAAATATTTTTCTCTTTGTAAAAAACTAATTCTTAGAGTTGGTTTCTTAACCTTTGTGATGGCACTAACAAGTGGTTTTTTAAAATGATTTTACCTCCTGGTTTCCCTTTGCTTTCTGTCTTTTAATCATCAAAATTACTCTTTGTTTGAATGTTTGCTTCCCTTAGAACAAATTGCTAGGTTAACCAAATGCCAGAAGACGAGTCATCCTGTTAGGTACTGAATTTTATGCTGTCAAATTTCTTGTATTGGGGAATATTTTAGGTAGGTGGAAGAAAAGTCTTTTTCTCCCTATAATAGATCAAAAGTGTCATGTCACAAGCACAAGAGGCATTTGGCATACTGAAAGAAACTCCTTTTCTTAAGTTTATGAATAATTACATCGTGAGTGACAATCAAGATAAAAACTGTACTTTTGTCTAAGTGCACATGTAATCATGAGCAAAGTGCTTCCTGAAAGATGAGCGAGTGTATTTCTTGAAAAATAATTTCACACTTATCTGTCTCACTTAGCAATCAAGTACTATGAAACGTGTTATTTTGCTAATAATCCAGGCAAGAAAAAATGTGATCAAAGTATGTGTAAAAATTCACAGCTTGTGCCTGTGTATTCATCAATGATCAATTCAGAAACTTTCATCTGATGAGAAAACGAGGATTAAATTGCAAGAAAAAGCCATATAAGTTTATTTTAGAATGTCATAGCATATGTATTCTGATTCACAAACTTCTGCTTCCATTTAATTCTTATGGAACTTCAATTTTTAGTAAAGAATAGTTCTGAACAAGCACTGTGGTGGATACAGGATAACCGGATCCCAGCTCTGGCTCATTCATTTTCAAGCTGCATCATAGTCTTTGGCAAGGCATCCGTTCTTCTGTGTCTCAGTTTCTTCATCTATAAAACTGAGGGGATTTGAATACATGATGCCCTATGTCTCTTCTACTTCTGATGTTTTGTGAATCTAGGTTAAAGCATGTGGTACAACTTGAGAAGCCTCCTTTTAATATTTACATATCCATTAAGAACTGTTAGCTCAAATCTTAAGCATTTCAGTTCAGTGACTCTCTCTCTCCCCTCCCTGCCTCCCTCCTCTCTTTCTCATTTCCTTGTGTCCTTTCCAAAACAATCTTATATCACCATTGGGTTGAGTTGCCTATTTTTGAACTTATGAATGGATTCATGTAGTATATACTCTTGTGTCTGGCTTGTTTCACTTGGAAAATTGGCTTGTTTCTCTTGGAAAATTGTTTAGATAGTCCCTTTTTTTAAAAATTATAAAGATGGGGGTACAATTCAGCGTTAGGTATACAAACGCTGATTATGCAGGTACCCTTGTTGATGAGGTATGTCCCCCTCCCCTAGCAGTTTCCCTCAACTGCCAATCCCACCCCACCTCCCCTGGCAGTTTCCCACTACTGCCAATCTCTTTCTTATAGTATTATGATAATTGTTCAAGGTCTTCTTATGAGTGAGAACATATGGTACTCTGTTCTTTGTTTCTGTGATGGATCACTGAGTATGATCGACTCTAAATCCATCCAAATTGCTGCAAAGTCCTTATGTTTGTTCTTCTTTATGGCTGCATAATATTTCATTATGTATATATACCACATTTTTTAAATCCGGTCCAGCTTTGATGGGCAACACAGTTGGTTCCGTGTTTTTGCTATTGTAAATAGAGCTGCAACAAACATTTGTGTGCAGGTATCTTTTTTGTAGAATGATTTGAGTTCCTCTGGGTATATTCCCAATAGGGGAATTCTAGGGTCATATGAAAGGTCAATTTCTAGCTCTTTCAGAAACTGCCACACTGTCTTCCAAAGAGACTGCACTAGTTTGCATTCCTGCCAGCAGTGCCGAAGCGTTCCTTTTCCTCTGCATCCTCGCCAGCATCTGTTGCTGTTTGCTATTAATGATGGCCATTCTTACTACTACTCAACGTGGTTTAGATTTGCATTTCTCTGATGATGAGTGAGGCTGAGCACTTTTTCATGTGCCTGTTGGCTGCCCGTGTATCTTCTTTTGATTTTTTTTTTTTGTGAATCATGGTCTCACTCCGTCACCCAGGCTGGAGTGCAGTGGCACAATGCCAGCTCACTGCAGTCTCAACCTCTTGAGAAGGCTAAGGCGATCCTTCTGCCTTTGCCTCCTGAGTAGCTGGGACAACGGGTGCACATTGCCATGCCTTGCTAATTATTTTGTTTTTGGAGAACATTATCAGGCAAAACACTGTATGGGCAAACAACTCCATAACCTGAAACAGTTGAGATATTTATGGCCTGAAAGATAGAAATCTGACTGTTTTCTAGATTTCTTGCTATATATTTTTCTAAATGATGCAAATGAAAAATGTCTTCAGTTTCTTCGTCTACCATTTCTTTAACATTTACTTCACTACTTAGCTTCACTCAAATTATACTTTTCCCATTCCTTCCTTGCCTAATAGAGAAACTTCCTGCCTTTTATCTAAAAATGTATCTATAAATATATTTATATTTATAAAAAATATAACGCCTATAATTCCAGCATTTTGGGAGGCTAAGGTGGGAGGATTGCTTGAGGCCAGGAGTTCCAGACCACCCTTGGCAACATCGTGGGATCCCATATAAAACAAACAAAAAAACAAGAAAAGGGAAATGGGTTACATCTGAAGGGTTTTAAAAAATCAAACCTATATAATATATTTATATTTATAAAAATATGCTTTTCTATGTTAAGAGTTGATGAAACATTGTCCCACTGAGTTACTAATCACTAAGAAAATGCCAAGTAATAGTTCTCCCAGTTGTTTTTCTTTTCACTACATTTTGGTAGGGAAAAAAAGAGGTTTTATGTAAAAAAGAAGGAATCCGGTGATGGAGTTTCAAGACATACAATAGGAAAGAAAGAAAGAAAGAGGTACATCTAGATAGATATCTAGATATGGGTATATACATCTACACATATAAATACAAATGTGGATCAATCATAGTCCAGATGTAATGTCAAAGCATTTGTTGAAAATATTACAGAAAGTGCATTTCTTATTGAAAAGAAGTATGTTCATAGTGAAGTCCAAAGTTCTTTAAACTGTTAAAGAGAACACCAGTCAGGACAGAGTTAGGAAAACACAAATGTGAACTGCCTCCAAGACATGGGAGCACTAGGTACTAAATGCACCAGACAGCAAATGATTTAAGTATTGAAATTGCATATAAGAATCTAACATAATTGTGAGCATAAAATATGTATTCTAAATAGAATGTCACCTCCCAAGGTTTTGCACATTGAATAATACTTTTTTCTCTCTTGAAATGTCAATGTAATGAAATTATGATGTTCAGAATTTGAGTGTATAAAGTGGCAAAATTTTCTCCTGTTATTTGCTCGTATAGATAAAATCTTTTTTTCTTTTTAAAAGCATAGATACTTATTTAATGTAGGTTTACATGACATAGGGGCCTTCATTGGGAAATAAGGACTGAAAGAGGCAGGCGAGCTTGTGTGTTTTTAATGCTTAGGCTTGAAGAAGAAGTGGATAGTCATGGAGGGAAGTATGACTGGACAAAGGGTGTATGATCAAATGGTAATAAACTCAGGTGGGACTTGGCAAGCTCTGTTTGTTCAGATTCTTCTTTGTGTCCCTGTGTCTTCAGATAAGGATAGAATATAAATATATATAAAACACTTTTTTCTGCTTCTTGGTGAGTAACAACACAAACACATGCACACACACATGCACACATGCATGCATCCCTATGACCTTTCTTGGCAAAGTCACCGTTAGAAAAAAAATGTCATCTTCAGCCGGGCTCGGTGGCTCAGCCTATAAATCCAGCACTTTGGGAGACCAAAGCAAGTGGATTGCCTCAGCCCACGGGTTCAAGACCAGTCAGGGCAACTTGGCACTGTGAGACTTTGTCTCTACAGTAAAAAAAAAAAAAAAAAATTAGCCAGGCATGATAGCGTGTGCCTGTAGTTCTGGCTACTCGGAAGGCTGAGACGGAAGGATCACTGGAGCCCAGCAGGTTGAGGCTGGGGTGGCCGTGAGTGTGCCACTGTACTCCTGCCTGGGCGACGGAGTGAGACTTTAACTCAAAAAAAAAAAAAAGCCATCTTCTAAGATCAGCTCTGTGTGTTAGAAATTTAATTTAGCTGCTGATTTTGTGTGGTTCTGGGAAAAGAATAGCTTAAAATATTCTAACTTGCCTCTAACTGAACTTCTAACTCCCATCTATTTATGCTCCTGAACCAAGTTGTTGTTAAACCAGACAGCAGGCAGATGAGGACCTGAGAGAAGCTGGAGAACTGTTGTGAGTTTTCCTTCCTCAGGGATAGAGGAGAGCTTGGGGAGCAGCAAAATAGTAGATGCGGTATTTCAAGCCTTGGAGCAAAAATGCAAGTTAGAATGAAAAATAAAAGTGATGTAGTAGTTAATACAGGGGATTTACACAAATCTGAGAATTCAGAAAGAGAAAGAGAAGCAGAGACAATGATTATGCGTTAAGAGAGAAGAAAAGTTCTCTGAGAAATAAACATGGGAGCTGCAAACTGAAGGGACTCACCAGTTTAGGCTGAGAAATGACCCACATCTGGGAAAATTTTGGTCAAATTTCTTAACTGTAAAATCAGAGAGAAAAATTTTACAAACTGCCAATCAGAAAGGAGAAAATACCGCAAAGGTAAAGTTATTTTACTTTGATCAGCATTAGACTTCTCACCGGCAAAATGGAATCAGGAAGATGATGGAATTCCATCTTCAGGCAGAGGAAAAGAGGCCAGGCACGGTGGCCCATGCCTATAATCCCAGCACTTTTGGAGGCTGAGGCGGGAGGATTGTTTGAGGCCAGGAGTTCCAGACCACCCTTGGCAACATAGTGAGACCCCCATCTCTACAAAACAAACAAAGAAACAAACAAACAAGCAAACAAACAAACCCCAAAACAAAACAACAAGAAAAGGAAAATGAGCTACATCTGAAGTATTTTTAAAAATCCAGCCAATATAATAATTCATGTGACAGAATGAAATTAAGGAAATTTTGAATAGCCAAAGATGTAGATGATAGATGTCCCATATATCACATCCAAGAAAATTATTAGATAAATTATGATAATAAAAATAAGTAAGTACTAAGATTTCAGAACAGGAAAATATGAAGAGGATAGAAAGTTGTGTAATCACTGGAACTTTTCCAATATTCATTTGTACTCACATATAGATACATTATTCAGTAGAAATGGGCCATTTGAGAAAAATATATGAATGAAATAAACAAATATAGACTAGATGGAACTCAATGCAAGGAAAATTCTAGTACTAGTCTGGAACTAAGACTAGTAAGGAACTTAGTTGCCGACTAGTATTAGATGAATCAAGAAGAAAGACTTTTAAGACTAATACCTCAGTAGATATAGGAGGGAGGAGTAATGAAGGAGATGGAGAGAAGGAGTAAAACTATTAAAATTTTCCACCTTGGGGAGTGCATTTTGAGGTCAGAGTATGGGGGAAAGAAAACATTTTGAATGTCTTATTTATGTGAGAGGGAAAAGAAGTGAGGGAATCAAGTGTCTTGATAGGAAAATAATTACTAGCTTGTTTTTATGAAATATACAAGGTCTGGTGATTAAGTTTGGGAACTCATCCTAGAAGAAGTGCTACATACCTCACTGCTGAATATCACTATGATTATCTTTGAAGTACTTCCCTTGAGAAGCTATGCACCACACCAATGCCTAGTTCACCCATCAAAGCAATTTTGGAACTCTTTCTGGAATGGCTTTCAGAGCTATTGTCATATTACCCTTGATATCCTCAAAATGTTTTCCTTTCAATATTTTCTTTATCTTTGGGTAAAGAAGAAAGTCATAGGAGGCCAGATCAGGCATATAGGGAGGGTGTTCCAATATAGTTATTTGTTTGCTGGCTAGAAACTCCCTCACAGACAGTGCGGTGTGAGCTGGTGCATTGTCGTGATGCAAAAGCTCCTTTGGGACCATTTTTGCACAGACCTTTCTCATGACAAGATTTTCAGTTAAGATTTTCCTAACTGTTTCAGTATCGATGCTTATTTGTTCTGCTATGCTTCTCATAGTCAGCTGATGACTTTGACACACAATTCAACAAATTTTTGCAAAGTTTGTATCAGTTCTGCTCATTATTGGCTGTCTTAATCTCTCTTCATCAGTGATGCTTTCTCTCCCATCAGAAAAATGTTTAACCCATTTGTTCACTGCCATTTCCTCATGGCATTATCCCCATAAATTTGAACTAACATGTCCCTGGTTTTATTTCCACTCTTGCCAAGTTTAACAAGAAATTTAATGTTTGTTTTTTGCTCTAATTCAAGCTTCAGCATTCTCATGACGGCACATAAAAACATGCAACAACATTAATGAATATCACTTAGCAAAACACTGCTACACGTCGACATGTAAACAGCTGTGAGACACTGATGTACCAAAGTTATGAAACCTCACCGAGTTGTTTATAAAGTGCTGCCCACATATGTACATGGTGGCAAATTTGTGAACATAATTGTCAGACCTTGTAGGAGATATATTTTTTGATTTTGTGCACAAAATAGTTCAAGTGAACTGTCAGGCCTCCAAAAGTAGGAGGTGGGGAGGAGGAGGATTGAGAGACAATATGATTAAACCAGAAAAAAAAAGGAAGAAAGAGGAAGCAGTCATGTAAATTAAATATTGTAAGATGGAAGAAGTTAAATCACATACATTTGCTATTATAACAAATGTGAATGACCTAAATTCTGTTAGGTTAGTTTAAAAAAACCAAGATCCAGTTAAATGCATGGGTACGTGGGATAAAGACAGAGTGGATACTAGGCAAAACACTAGGCAAAAGCAAACAACTTAAGAGACAAATGACAATAGAATATCAGACAAAATAACACTTAAAAGTTTGAGACACTGAAGAAGTGGGAAATTACTTTGTGATAAAAGGAACAGTTCAAGACAATATAAACTTAATAAATCTATGTGCATCAAACAAAATAACCATTAAAAACATTGAGAAAAACATTTAGAAATGCAAGGAAAGCTTGTTAAATATATAATATTAACACAGCATTTTCAAATTTTGACATATTTAGTGAATAAAAATGAATAAAGTTGAATGAAAGCTTATTCTTTTAAAATAGCTATTTTCATTTTAGGGCAGTAGCTAAACTATTGCTAGATTAGTTATGCAATATCCACACACCTACATTTTCTTTCTTCTGTAATAGCACTATTTATAGGGAAGAAACTCAGTCACCTTAAAAAAGTAGTCCATAAGTAACTTAATTCATCATGGCAATACTTGTCCTACATTCATTTTATTATATTAGCCCAGTATTTCCTATAAAGGAGTTGTATGGTCTCTCTTTTTGGTCCAACTGTTTAGTTTCTTAAATGAACTTCATTCTCTCTCACCCCCAAGAGTTTAGTTTTGTAAAAAGAAATTATGACTACTGTTCGTTGCTATATAAGTATTTTCCCATTTGGTTTATTGTTGGTATTACATCAACTACAACAGAATAAGAATGATCTCTTTAGAACTGTGTCTCTGAACAAAAATTTAGTTATATAAAAACAATCTTAACTTATATTAATTTATAGTCATTAATTTAATTGAACCAAGCTTATCTTACTATACTTGGGGACTTCAAATCTACCTGGTATCTCTAATTCATAGAGCTCTTTAGTGTTTCAAATAGTCAAACTAGTCAAAGCATATATAGTTCATGCACTGTATTACAATTATAACAATTTACACAGTGTATTTTTAATTTTGATGGTTTCAGAAGTATTTTACCTATTAAACATTTACCTTTGCAAATTTAATCATGCCAAACACTGTTTTGAAGGCCTAAGTAATTCCCAATACATTTGCAAAAGCTAAAGACTCTTTAACTTAGACCTCTTTTCTCAGAAGATACACTTCTTTTCCAAGCAAGAAGGTATCATGTTACAAAGGATCATGGCTTTCAAGAAATTTAATAGGAATAAAGGTTAAAAGCCTCCAATAAATTAGAGTCAAGGAAACAGCTTTATGGGTAGAGACTTCAAAGTTTGTTGCTTACAGGAATAGCCATGAGGAAATCTGTAGTTACCTTAGACTTAATGTGGTTCAGTGCTATGATGAAATTAATTATGTGAGTGCATTTTTAGTCTGATTTTTTTTTTTTTTAAGTTGGAGTCGCCCTCTGTTGCCCAGGCTGGACTGCCGTGGCATGGTCCCGGCCCCTGAGGCCTCGACCTGCTGAGTTCAGGCAATCTTTCTGTCTCAGCCTTCCAAGCAGCTGGAACTATGGGCATGTGCCACCACGCCCAGCTAATTTTTTGATTTATTGTAGAGCTGAGATCTCGCCAAGTTGCTCAGACAGGTCTCGAACCTGTGGGCTCAGGCAATCCTCTTACCTTGGCCTCCCAAAGTTCTGGGATTATAGGCATGAGTCATAGCTTCCGGTCGAGAAATAAACTTTTATGAATAAGACAGGTCCTCTATGTTCATTAGAATATCTCTTGAATACCAGGGTTTAAAAATGACACCAACAGATTGAACTGCATCTAATGAAGCATAAGTCATATGGTAACAGCATAAAGCTTATTATTTTATTTTTAAAAGCATATATTGTGTGTATTCTATGTCAGACACTATGGTAGATACTAGGGCTAAGACATAAGTAAAACACAAATGGTACTGAAGGAGCTTTCTGTGTGTTCAATGAGACAGATTGTTGATCCAGAGATTGTGACATTCTATAACTAGGTGTAGTGGGTTGTGTGGTGTAATGGTTAAGAGCCTGTGTGATGACCAGTTATGTACCTAACCCTGAATTTTACCCCATATCTTTAGAGAGAAAAAAAAGAGCATGCGTGGGCTCCAGAATCAGATGCATAGGTTAAAAAATGGCTCCTTCATTACCAACTGTGGTATACTCAGGGTCTGACAAATAATACATGTTCATTCACTATTTCCCATTGTTATTATATTAGCAGAAAATAAAGACAGAAGAAAGGACCACTCAAAAATGTGAATCCAAAGGAAGAGGCTGTCACATTTGTATCTAGTATCTAGTGTGTCAGAGGCCACAGGTGCTGCTAAACATCCTATAGTGTATGAGGGGGATCTCAAAAAAAAAACAACCCAGAATTTGTTTATTAAAAAAATGTGTATTTATTCTGACATGTTTAAACTTCAATCACCTTCAAAAATATTCTTCATTTGACATAATACAACGTTTCTAGATGCTTTTTCCACTGCTCAAAGCATTCTGAACTTACCCATTTTAGTGAGTGCTTCTGCCGTTTTTTGTTTCATCTCTTCCACATTGGCAAAACATTTTCCCCTGAGGATCTTTTTCATTTGGGGAAAGGGACAAAGTCGCTTGGGTGAATAGGGAGGGTGGAGCATGAGGATCATGCCATTTTTGGTCCAAGACTGCTGAACACTCAGTGGTGTGGGCAGGAGTGCTGGTAAGTCATCCATCATGAAATAGGCAAATGTGTTGACTCGCCCCCCAAAAATTCACTGAAGCCAAACACAGCCTCTCACAACAATGCTAGCTGGTACACCGATATCGATGGGTTCTTAGAACATTTTCCTAGCAGGGAAAGCCTGTACTAAAAATAATTCTGTTTTTTGGGGGGGGTCCCCCTTCATACAAAATAATTTTTACTCCCCCCCACAAAGAATTACCTAGCCCCAAATGTAAATAGTTCTAAAAGTTTACATTGTTTGGTAATAAATTTTCTTGTGCTGCCTTCTTATCTGTTTACTTTTTGGGCTATAAACTGAAAGATGCTTACTCTAAAGGTAACAGCACGTCATGGGTTCTGTACTAATTCCACGGTTTTAATCACAGCTTTATTACCATAGGTTTTCAAAATCTGCTACCCAAACATCAATATATGCCATTAACTTGGTACATGTCAATTTGGGCATAAATACACACACTAAGATAACAGAAGTTTACTATTGACTTTATGGGAACAGTTTTAGGAACTATTATTAAGGCTGTGGTCATTAGATAATTGAATGAGATTTACATTTAGATTCAATAAGTTAATTTTACAAAAATGATGCTATACTTTCAAAATCCCCACCAAGCACTAGTTAGATTGTATAGTTTATTCACATCAAGAAAAATTGGAAATAAATATATTTAGCATTGCTATTACCTGTTGAATTTCCATCATCATTCTATGTTATTTTTGAATGAATGAACATAGATACTCTATCTTGTCTTTGTCAAAAAACTTTAGAAACTATTATAGCTTTATTAGTGTTTCTTTAAATGAATAATGAAAGATATCAAGTATCCCAAATAACACAGTAGTACATGAAGGACATATCTGGGTGAATGATATACATTCTATTTCCTAAAAGACATGTTCAAGGTTAGGGACAAATGTAACATAGACATGATAGATTTCATTTCATGTATAGCAAGTGAACCTATAATAACTCTACAACTTTTACAAACATCTGTGTTGTTCTACAGAAGTTTTAATCATTATAGTAGTTAGAAACTTGCAGGTTTATAGATAGTAGAATATCACAGCTCTCTGCATTCCTAGAGACAAAAAAACGAGAACATTGCATAGATACACCATTCATCATCATGCTCCTTACTGGCTTGTAAACTTTGTCTGCTTTTTTGTTAGTAAAATAGCATTTATTAAAATAAAAATGAGAAAAATATTTTAAAAATAGTTGTATAAATTTAAATCATGAAATTATGTTGATTTTTATCTAAACTATTTAAAATTGTGCATTTTGAGTTGTGTGTTATTTTATGACTTACATGTATGGGGACTGTTAGCTTGCTTATGATGTGTAATTTGCTAAATTTTTTCTATTAAGTAATCAAATACAAGATGAAAGAAAGGAAATATTTATTAAGATAAGTAACAAAAGCCCTGTGACTGAAAACATTTAAGCTTTGGCTGAGAATAATCATGCAAAGACTAGTAAGTTATTTGTTGAATAGATAGCATGTATTCACAGTTGAATAAAGTACAGGCACACCTTGTTTTATTGTGCTTTAATTTATTGTACTTTGCAGACATTTTGTTTTTTACAAGTTGAAGGTTTGTGGCAACCCTGTGTCAAGCAAGTCTGTTGGCCCAATTTTTTCTAATAACATGTGCTCATTTCATGTGCCTGTGCCGCATTCTGTTAATTCTACCAATATTTCTAAATTTTTCATTATTATTTTATCTGTTATGATAATCTGTGATCAGTGCTCTTTGGTCACTATTGCTATTGTTTTGGGGTACCACGGATTATACCCATAAAAGATAAAGTGAGTCTCTTGTAGGCACTTGGCTATTCTATGTCTTCTGATTGAAGAATTAAATCAATTTTTATTCAAGGTCATTATTGATAAGCAAATAATTGCTACTGACATTTTCTAATTTGTTTCCAAGTTGCTTTGTAAGTCCTTTTTTAAAATTCCTCTCTTGCTGTCTTCTTTTGAGGTTTGATGGTTTTCTGTGATGGTATGCTTTGAATCTTTTTTTTTTTTTTTAATTTTGTGCAACTGCTATAAGATTCTGCTTTGTGGTTATCATAAGGCGTACATAAAACATCTTATCTTTATCACAGGCCACATTAAGTTGATAGAAGCTAATAACTCTTTCTTCCTCTTTCTCTGTTTCTCGTCAGAAACTTACTCTGTTGCCCAGGCTGGGGTGCAGTGGCACACTCATGGCCACTGCAGCCTTGACCTGCTGGGCTCAGGTAAATCCTACCACCTTAGCCTTCCAAGTAGCTGGAACCATGGGCATGCACCACCACATCTGGCTAATTTATTTATTTATTTATTATAGAAATGGAGTCTTGCCAAGTTGCACAGGCTGGTATTGAACCCTTGGTCTAAGGCAATTCTTTTGCCACTGCCTCCCAAAGTGCTGGGATAATAGGTGTGAGCCATTATTCCCAGCCGATAATTTAACTTTAATCTCACACTTTCACTTCCCCATTTTTATAATTTTGATGTGAAAATTTTCATTTGTTTTTTTTAATTTTTATTCCTTAACAATTTATTGTAGCTACAATTGTTTTTAATAGTTTTGTCTTTTAACTACAATTGTAAGGATAAAATTCTCTATATAGTACTCATTCAGTAGTAGAGACTTTGGGTATAATTATGAATTATTTATACCATTGAGCTTTTTACTTATATGTTTTTTGTTATTAATTACTAGACTTTCATTTCAGTTTAAAGAAATTCCTTTAGCAATTCTTATGAAGCAGGCCTAGTGTGATAAACTTCCGTTTGGGCAAGTTAAAACTCTCCCTCATTTCTTAAGTACAGTTTTGCTGAGTAAAGTATTCTTGGTTGGAAGTTTTTTCTCTTTAGCTCTTTGAATAAATCATCCCATTCTCTCCTGGCCTGCAGAGTTTCTGTTGAGAAATCTGCTGAAAGCAGTATTGATGTTCTCTTGAATGTGACCTTTTTAATAACTTGCTGCTTTCAGCATTCTTTCTTTGTCTGTGATTTTTGATAAATTGATTATGATGTGTCTTGATTAATTCCTCTTTGTGTTTCATATGATTGGAGACTTCTGAGCTTTCTGTATTTAGATGTCATTGTATTTTCCCAGATTTGGGACATATTCAGCCATTATTTTCTTAAATATATGTTGATAAAGCCAAACTCTATAAAATGTTTAAAGAAGTTTATTCTGAGCCAAATATTAGTGACCATAGCCCAGGGTCCAGCCTGAAGATGTTGTGCGAACATGTGTACAAGGTGGTTGAGTTACAGGTTGGCATTATACATTTTAAGGACACAGAAGTTACAGTCAAAACATAAATCAATACATGTAATATATACGATGGATTGGCCCAGAAAGTCAACATCTCAGAGAAAGGGATTACAGGTCACAGGTGGATTCAAAGATTTTCTGATTAGCAATTGGTTAAAAGAGTTAAACTTTGAAGAATTTGAAGTCATTAGAAATAAATGCTTAGTTAAGGAAGGTTGTGAAAGTGAATGTTCTTGTTATGCAGATAAAGCCCATAAATAGCAGGCTTTAGAGATAATAAATGGTAAATGTCTCCTTTCTGACTCTGAAAGGTGTCAGACTCTTAGTTAAATCTCTTCATGATACAGAAAGCTCTAGAAAGGAGATCCTCTACAGAGGCAAATTTCTCCAAGAGACAGCTTTGCAGGGCCATTTCAAAATATGTCAAAAATATATTTTTGGGAAAACATTTTTATTTCCTTTAGGGCTTACTATCTGTCATGTGATGCTATACCAGAGTCAGGTATGGATTTGGTATCTTATTTCCAAAGAGCCTGTTTTGTCAGTCATATGATCTTTATTTTAATGTTAATGCTAGCCAGGTGTGCCTAAACTCCGAAAGGGAAGAGGTAGAATAAGGTGTGTCCAGCCCTCTTTCCCATCATGGCCTGGAATTTAGTTTTTAGTTTTTCAGGTTTTCTTTGGTCCAGAGGGGGTCCATTCAGTTGGCTGGGGGGCTTAGAATTTTATTTTTGGTTTATACTTGCTCTTTCCATCTTTTTCTTTCTCTTCTTCTTCTCAAACTCCTGTTATGGAAAAGCTAGTTTTTGCTCTCATAATTCCCATTGCCTTCATTCTTTTTCTTTTTGATCCTCAGACATGATAATTTCAAATTACCTATCTTTGAGCTCATTGATTCTTTCTTCTGCTTGATCAAGTTAGCTGTTGAAGATTTCTACTGAATTTTTCAGTTCAGCTATTGTATTCTTTTTCTCTGGGATTTCTATTTGATTTTAATTCATTGTCTCTAGTTCTGTGTCAAATTTCTAATTTTGTTCATGTATTGGTCCCAAGTTTTACTTAATTTAATTGGCGTTCCCTGAACTTCTTTAAAAGGATTGTCCTGAATTCTTTGTCAGTCTATGGATATCCTTATCTTCCACATTTATTACTCTAGAGCTTTAAAATTTTCTTTTGGTAGTGTTGTATTTGTCTGGGTTTTCATAATTTCTCTGTCCTCGCATTGGTGCCTTTGCATTTGAGGAGACAGTCATCTATTCCAGCCTTTGTAAGTATGATTTGGTAGTGATAGACATTTACACTTTGGTGGGAAGGGGATTCTAGCTGGGCCAGCTTACAGCAACCCTGAACAGGCAGACCTTGGTGTCAGGTTCTCTAGTTGTGCTCTGAGGTTGAATTGTATTGCTAACTGGGCTCTACAATCATTTCTGAACAGGCAGAATTATAGGCTATCTTCCCTGGCTGAGTGGTACTGTTGTTTGGAATCTGTAGTTGAGCAGACCTCTGTGCTCTGCTACAAGACTAGCTGAAGTCTCTGGGGTTGCTATTTAGCTACACAGGGTGTGCATGGCCAGAGGCTATGCTCCACAGATATGTGTGGACTTGGGCTTGCTTTCTGGCCTAGGGTAGGCTTGAACAGAGGACAGAAGATGAGTGGAGCTCCTGCTCAGCTGCTGGTGCTGAGTAGGGCCTGATGTACCCTGTACAGTTAAGTGTTGGCTTGCTCTGGCCTTATAGCCTGGGAAGGCCTTAGAGAATACCAGGGCTATGTAGGAAATCTGGGTAGGGATGCTAGCCTGGCAGACCTGTGGACTTTGCTTCCTTCGGTGCTTTTGACTAGTTTTTCTCACGAGGTGCTTCCATTGACCAGAATGCATAGAAACTTTCAAGGCCTAAATGCTGGTTTCTATGAGCCTCACTCTTAATCTTTGTTTATAGCTGATCCCTGGTAGTCTAGCTCTTCTGGTACTTCCAATATTTCTTGTGGAAAAAGACAAGAGCCTCCCATGAAGTGTCCCAGAATGGTCAGGGAGTTGAATGTCCAACTTCAACTCATTTTTTCCACTGTAGAGACCGTGGGTCCAGTGGAATCCTGTATGTGTGTGTGTGTGTGCTGTGCCAGCTTGGGGGAAGGGTGGCATGGTCAAAACAAACCGTTCCTCTTACCCTTCAAGCAGGTTTTCTTAGTTCTGCAGTCCAAGTAGACGTCATAGTCTCACTCTCGAGTTCTAAGAAATTCATAGGGATATTCTTGCCTGTGGATAGTTGCTAGTTTGATTTCTGTGTGTGGGGGGAGTGGATCTGGAGAATGTCTCTTCTACCATCTTGTGTTGTCACTCTCTGGAATAATTTTAGATTTATAGTCGAGTTGCCAAGATAGTAGAGAGAGTACTCTTCACAGTTTCTTCTGATGTTAACATCTTATGTTACCATGGTACGTTTATCAAAAATAAGAAACTAATATTGTTCCATATGATCACTAAACTGTAGATTATATTCTACCAGTTTTTCTACTAGTTTTCTCCTTTTGTTCCTAGGTGCCACCCAGGATCTCATATTGTGTTTAGTCTTTATTTTTCCTTAATCTATTTCAATCAGGGACAGTTTCTCTATCTTTCATGACTTTGTCATTTTGAAGAGTGCTAGCCATATTTTTTAAAAGAATATTTATCGAATTATTTGGTTTATATGATGTTTTCTCTTGATTAAACTGGAGTTATGAATTTTGGCAAAGAATACTGCAAAATTGAAGTTTTCTTCTCATTGTATCATGGCAAGGTGAGATAGCCATATGATTTTTCAGTAGTGATATTAACTGATTACTTGGACAAGTTGGTGTCTTGATGAATTCTTCCATATATAATTATAATTTTTCTTTTTCCATATTCCATTTGTTAAATGTCATTAAGACAACACAGGTGCCTGCATAACGAACATTTGTATACCTAACCCTGAATTGTATCCCACATCTTTAAAATTAAAAAAAAAAAAGACCAACCTGTAAGTCAGGCAAGAGGAATTAAACTTTACCTCCTGGAGGGAGAGCTATCAGAGAATTTGTGGAGATAATTCAAAAGTACCACAGTAATTAACAAACATTTTATTTTATTTTTATTATTATTATTTTTTGAGTTGGAGTCTTACTCTGTTGCCAGGCCGGAGTGCAGTGTCATACTCATGGCCACTGCAGCCTTGACCTGCTGGGCTCAGGTGACCCTTCCACTTCACCCTTCTAAGTAGCTGCAAATACAGGCATGTGTCACCTAATTTTTTGATTTATTGTAGAGACAAGGTCTCACCAAGGTGCCCAGGCTGGTCTCAAACCCCTGGGCTCAGGCAATCCTCTTGCGTCAGCCTCCAAAAGTGCTGGGATTGCAGGGTTGAGCCACCACGTCCAGCCATTAACACACTTTTAAAATGATTTTTTTTGTTGGTTGCAGAATTCTGGGTTGGCAGGTTTTTTGTTCTGTTTTTTCCTTTTATAACATCAAAAGCATCACTTCATTTCTTGCTTGTATGGTTTCCGATAGGAAGTCATCTCCAATTCTTAACCTTATTTTTGTTTGTTCGTTTGGAAATGTGTTTTTTTCTCTAGTTACCTTCAGGAGTTTCCTCTTTGTCACTGGTTTTCATCAGTTTGAATAAACTCCATATCAATATTATCAGAGTCATTCATTAAGGGTTACTGGATACATGTGGCACACTTAATAAAGGGGAACCAAAGTTATCATTCTCCAAATGTGACTTATTTCTCCTGAAAGTCAATGGGAAATGCAATAAAATACCTTTCCCTATCCTTTAGAAAAATATATGTCAGGGCAATGCAGGATTAGATTGATATTGCTTTATTTAGCTAAAAATTAGAGTGAGTTGTTTCTCCTTCTAGTAATAACCCAGTAATAAAATTAAAGTTATTTAGAGTTAAATAAATGCAATAACAATTTTCATTTAAATTTTGCTATATTATAGCTCAGTGCATTTTACTTGTACACTATTCCAAAAGCAGAAAACCTAAATTAAATTAACATATAAGAAAAAATTAACATATAAGTTGTATTATTGTAAATTCCTAACACCACCATAAGTGGTTTTATTTTACAACTCTGATCTTATATATCTTTTTCCTTTAAATGTGTCATGGGACCTAAAACTATGTTTTGAAATATATGTCTACTATATAAAATGTAAATCCTATTTTTAAATGCACATTTACATTCAAAGCTAGCTGTGATTCATTGACCCATATAGTCTCTATTTTTAAATGTCTCCTTAATATGTTGCTATATATTAAATTTTAGTTTATTATGACTTACAAGTATATACAACCTGAAATGGCAAGGTAGATTAGAATGTAAGATAAACAATCAAGTGTGAAAGATGACAGTTTTTCTTGCCTTATTCCCCGCAGATGTAAGTTTCAATGGTAATACATCTTATTGCTTTAGTATTGATTTTAGAAAGAATTTTAAAAAATCAAATGTCCAGTCAAGAATTCAAAGTGACTTGCCTGTTATAGGGGATGGCAAAAGACTATGACCTAAAAACTAATATCTTTGATTAAAAAATTGGTAAATTTTACTTCATAAAGACATAGAAAAGAGACATATGTAGCAAGTAATGTTGCTATTACTATTTTTTTGCTATTACTGTTGCTATTACTGTTTTTCCTTGTTGCTAAAACAAATTTGGTTTTACCACTCACTCTTTTCTTTGTTTTCACGTGCCCAAACTCCTGTCTCTCTCATTTCACGCTTGTACACATATAGTAATATATACTTTTGAGCATCAAAAGTTGATTGATTAAAGAATATAATAAGTAAGCCCAAATCAAACTGCACATGACATGTTTGTTATTCCTCAGAGCTAGACTTGGAAAGATGGTAGGGTTTCATTGCATTATTACCTGCAGATGCAAATTTCAATGAGAACATATGTAATTGCTTCAGTTCTGGTTTTCTACCTCAGTTTCTGCTTTGAGGTCATTTTACCTAGCCAAAGCAGTTTCTGAGACAACAAATCCCAGCTACCCAGACTTGGGTAGTTGATACTACCCTGATAAAGCCACTTCACTGGGTGACCAATTTGCTGAGTAACTATTTTTCTAAATTTGTTTCTGTTATATATTTGAGGCTGACTAAACTTCATTTGTTATAGTCACAGCAAATGCTAGGGAATGTCCAATCTACTTCTGACCCAACTTCCTGCTTTTACAGATGGAATCCAAAAGAGGACGAGAAAAATTGATGGTGCATAAGATAAATATATTTATGGGAATTTATTCTCGAATAAAATAAATTCTTTATTATGTATTCTTTCCATTAATATATTCTTCTCACTAATAAATGCTTAATGTCAATGGTTAATTTTTCCTGTAGCTGCCTTCAAGATTTTTCTCTGTCTGTGGTTTTCAGCAATTTGAACACATTGCATATCAGTTTTATCAGAGTCCTCCACAGGGGTCACTGGGCACATGTGACACAGAGAATGCATGAATTAAGAATATACTCTTGAATAACATATTTTACATCTATATTATGGAGTATATTAATAAATGTAAATAATTTCTTGTGAATACATTTTAATGAGTGAAAATGCAGTCATGAATATTCTTCCTATTCAAAAAATACGTTCTTATAAATATATTAATCTCTCCCTCTCTCTTCCCTTTGGTCTCCAGAGGTAACATCAGAGGCCAGAAGAGAGACTTAAAAGCGTTCCTTAAAAAGTCAAAATAAAATATAACCTACTAAAAATAAAATGTCCTTTAAAATGTCAAAACAAAATCTAATCTATTAAAATGGAAAAATTAAACAAGCAAAGTTGTACATTGGTGGTTTGATGAATTAGTGTGTAATCTCCAGCTCTCAGCTGAGATTTCCTAGGGAATCTGGTTGGACCCTTTCCTTGTGCTCAGCTATCAGAAGCTAAATGTTCCCTTCATCTCTCTCTATGCATTCTCTTTATGAAATTTGGTGTTCCTGACATACCCACTTGGAGGAAATTGACAGCTTAGGTCAACCAGGATGAAATTCATGCACTCATGAAGTCATAAGCCCTATAGTAATTTTCGGTAACAGGCATTTGTTGACTTTGCTTTATGAACTTGCATACTTGCGGATGCATCAGTCTATCACATACATGAAAAGAGAACATTTATATTTAATTGTTGAGACTTGACTTGAAAAATTTCGAGAACATGAACATTTATTTTTATCGTGCACCTCTCTGTCAAAAGATGAATACATAGTATATGCTCTTTTGTGTTTGATATACTCTGAATCATCTCACATTTCATATTTTATACATTGTTATTCATTCATATAACCCATGTTAATATGCGACACATTACAGAAAGCTCTTGTCAACTGCTTGGAAGCACTTAACTCCCAAGGTAACTATGACAGTGAATCATTTAGTGCTTAAAATATAACAAGGAAATTGCGTGATTTGAATGTTAATTCAAATCAGCTTTTGGAGGATGGTTTCAGGTGTGGACAAGGATGGTGACAAGAAGTGACCAAGAGGAAATAAAAGTAGAAACAGACAGGAAGAGAAAATGGACTGTCCTTGAGGAAGGTGACTGCTGCCGGGTGGAGTTACCTCTCTGGGGTCACTACTTACTTGGTGCACTGATTCATTTTACCAGAGTTCCTAGAGTTTATTGCCTTTTTAGGTCAAGAATGAGCTGCTAACAAAACCCAACAGTTTAAAAATTCCCAAACCCCAATTTTGCAATTCACTTTGAGAAAAAAAAAGCCTATTAAGTAGACTCAGTACTAATGTTCCCTTATCAACATTTTCTCTGCTGTCAACAGAGCTACCATAAAAAAACAAATTATATTCAGAAGACAACTTGTTGAGAAAGGTCCAGTAAAGACAGGCACCATGAAGCCATGATGACAGATGCATCTGGCTGTGGGACATTTGTTTCCCTGATTCAGGAGAAGCTTGCACCGACCAGCTTATTATTTATCTCCTATTACTTGTTACTAGGTTTCCATTGTTATCATCATTGTCATCATGATGATAGCAGCTCACATTTACTGAACAGCTGCCACATGCCAGGCACTTTAATAGTAAAACTCCACATACTGTTGTGTTTTGATTATTGTGAAAAACAAATGATCTATTACCATTTCACACATAATGAAATTGTGTCTCCAGAGAGATGAAGTCATTTGTGATTCAGTGTCACATGGCTAGAAAATGATGCGTCTGTTTCCAAAGCCCTTAATTACTTAGCATGTCCTCCCATGTGTATTTTGAATGCCATTGTTCTGTTACTCATTTTTCCTTCTGATCTTTCTTCTTCTGATGTTGATTGTGATCATCAGGCTCTGCTCCCTTTGCTTCTGACCTAGAGCACAGAGCCTGAAGCCTGGGGGGAGAAGTGTTCCCTTATGTAGATTGCAGCAGACTGCTCTCCAGAATAAAGTCCTGCTCAGCAGGACTGCTCAGTCCTGCCCAGACGGTGACCCTCTTCCTTCCATGCTGCTCCAAGATCACCAAGAACAAATGTCACAGATAGACTCTTGTCTTTTGAAGTGGTAAAAAAAAAAAAAAGCAGGCCCGAGCAGTTGATGACCAAGGCTGGGGTGATTCCTGAAGACACCTGCTTCCTTAAGGTAAATTGTTGCTGGGACCCACCCAGACGAAAAAGATGCCCAGATCTCCATGTTGCCAGCCAGGGCTTTGAGCTGTCATGTCCAGGAAATCTTCCCACACAAACATCTGGTGAATGGGTGATCAGGGAGCCTTGAGGCACGTAGGCCCTCCTGGAGGCCTCAAATCTTTGGACAAAAGTTACCTTCTTCGGTAGCACATCTGACCACGGTCAGGGAGAGGAGCTCTTCTTACTATGCTTACCATATTATGTCCGATAGAAGTATACACACAATATCAGCACATGTACCTGAGTGATTATTGAAGCTGTCTGGAAGCTTATGCTGGCTTTGAGTTACTGCTATAGAAAAGATGCTTCTCTGGAAAACTACTCTATGGGACAAGAAATGGGAGCTTTCTCATTCTGCGTTTGCCTCTGTTGACCACCTCTATGTGTAGAAGAATGATGCAGGCCAAAATGATACCAGGATCTTTGTCAAACATCTTGCATTCAAACCAGTGATTTTTGTTTTGGTGACTGCAAGGGGAAATGACTAATATGTACTATCCAAATAGAATCTATATATATGGGTGTATATATATATATATATATGCATATATATATATATATACAGAAATTACCACAATTTCATATAAAGCAGTCCTGTGAGGGTCATGTAACACGTCAATGCTACACCTAGTAATATTAAGAACATAAGCTGTCATATCACTTATAAGTGTATTAGAGTCAAATAGACAAACTCCTTGGAAAAAGAGTGTCAGTTTCTAGGTTCTTTCAAGTCATCTTTTGCATTGAATCAGTTATCTTTTTCATTCCTTATGTTACTTCTTAATCTTTCTAAATCTAACAAATCAAAACCCATGCCCTAAAGATATTTGAAGTATAAAGTAAGAAAGCAAATAATAAAATGTATCTTTTGTTGTTACAGCTTTAATTTTTCTTTGCGTGTGCTTCCAAATATATATGTATTTCAGTTTCAGACAAGATTGGGTGGTCCATAACCCCCAGGTCTTCCTTTTTACAACAAAATTATCATGGACCTAATACAACAAGTAAGCATAGGAAGACTCAGGAAGGTGAAAAGAAAAAGGCAAATGGCTTATCAATTCCCCAAGTGTCCTTATTGGTGCCTATGAACCTTAGCCAGAGTATGGTAAAAGTGTCCAACCCAGCACCACCAACAGGCACAGACAAAAAAAAGATCCAAGTAACCCCCAGCCAAATAAAAACAGTAGCATAAGAAAACAAAAAACCACTTTGGTAATACCCACCCTACCTTGGTCAAATGCCAGTGAAAATATCATAACACTTACCCCTAGCCTTGTAGTGGTTTCAGTGGAGCCAAGTCCAGAGGTGATCTTCCATCCTTGGACTGGCAGAAACAGAGAGAGCTTTTAATTCCGCACTGGATGGTATCCGGGGGATCTTCCACCTGCCCAGCAGACATAAGCTCCAATTCCTGTGCCACGGTGGTGTCAGGGAACTGGACTGATCAGGGAACTGATCTTCTGTTCCTCACCGGTGGCAGCAGGGAGTGCTTTGATCCTTCTACTGCAGTGGGATCAGCCAGCAGGTGCAGTGTCAAGCTGAGCCTTCATCCACATGATACTGACAGACAGAATGCAGTGGTGGGAGGCATTCCACTTCCAACCTCTCCACTCCTCTGGGGCCAGCAGGGCCCACTTAGGACAATAAAGAGGTGTGACTCACTGCCTCATTTTCCTAAGGAAGGTAAGGAAGGTGTCAGCTGGACTGAGGAGAAAGCTGAATTTTTACTCTACCTATCTGCACGAATGAAATCAGCACTTCATTAATACCAGGGTGGTGTCAGTAGGACTCAGTGGGAAGCTGACCGCAAACTCCTACCCTGTCCTCATACTATACCACAATATGGGGGCTACCTGCTAATAAATAATTAAATAGGATCCGGAGTCTCATAGAATCCAAACTTTTCAGGATACAATTTAAAAATCTCTTATCAAAGCAAGGTTTCTGACAAGAATTTTAAAGCAGTCTCAAAATAAGTTTGACAAGCAATTGTGAATGCATTTGAGACAAATTTAAAAAATAGTAAAGCCCACAACAGAAAAATAAATTATACAAAAGAACAAAATGAAAACTATAGAAATTGAAACATACAATAATCAAAATAAAAAACCTCACTGGCAGGGTTCGTTTGTAGTGTGGAGGTGACAGAGAATAAGATCAGTAAATCAATGAAGTTGAGGACAGGTCAATAGGATTTACCTAATGTGAATAACAGAGAGAAGATTGACTTAAAAAACAAAACAAGACAGTGTCAGAGACCTGTGGGACCATAATGAACGTGATATATTTGTATCACTGTAGTACAAACAAATATTAAAAAGTGGGCAAAAGACATGAATGGACACTTCTCAAAAGAAAACATATGAGCAGCCAACAGACACATGAAAAAATGCTCAGCCTCGCTAATCATCAGAGAAATGCAAGTCAAAACCACATTGAAACACCATCTAATTCCTGTAAGAATGGCCATGTTTATGTTTTTCACCAAATTTGGAAAGTTTAAAGCCATTATTTTATTTAATACTCCCCTTCCCCTCCCTCCCTTCTTCCCTCCCTCCCTCCCTCCTTTCCTCTCTCTCTCTCTCTCTCTCTCTCTCTCTTCTTTTTCTCTCTCTCTATTCTCCTCCTCCTTTTCTTCCTCCTCCTTTTTTTGTACTACAGTGATACAAATATATCACGTTCATTATGGTCCCACAGGTCTCTGACACTGTCTTGTTTTGTTTTTTAAGTCAATCTTCTCT
>CAUYQG010163023.1:0-11545 GCA_963574415.1 Tarsius wallacei
GGCTCGGTGGCTCAGCCTGTAATCCCGCGCCTTGGGAGGCTGAGGTGAGTGGATTGCCTGAGCCCGCGGGTTCGAGACCCGCCTGGGCAGGCGAAACCTCATCTCTACAATAAATCAAAAAAATTAGCCGGTCGTGGTAGCGCGCGCCTGTAGTTCCGGCTACTCGGAAGGCTGAGGTGGAAGGATCGCCGGAGCCCAGCAGGTCGAGGCTGCGGTGGCCGGGAGCGGCCACTGCACTCCAGTCTGGGCGACGGAGTGAGACGCCACCTCAAACAAAACAAAACAAAACAAAACAAAAAATAACATTATCACAAGGGAGGGACCTGCAGTCGCTGGGCATTGCTAGGGAGGGAGGGAAGGAGGGAGGAGAATTGAGGACACAATAACACAAAGGGTACCTGGTTCTACACTAGGGGGAGTGAGGGCTATTCAGAAGCCAAACCTTCACCTGCATGCAGCCTATTTATGTAGTTAATCCTTGCTTGTACCCCACATCTCTATAATGAAATAAAATGTAATATAAAAAAAGAAACCAAAAAAGAGAAATAAATAGATCCCAACTCACACCTCTATCTGATATTTCCTGAAACTTATGCCTTGGACTCTATGCTTTGGCCTGGGATTTTCTCCTTCTTCCAGGGATAGATGCAAAGCATGAGGGAATAATCAGGAGTAACCACAATTATTAACTGAGGGAAGTAGAACAGAGATTGTATTATGATAAAGCGTGAATGAAACAGACCCCTAACCATTTCATGCCTGAGTTAGGAGAGTAGCTACTACTGGAGAAATGGAAGAATGCACTAGAAATTGGTTATGGCTGTGGATGTTTCAAGCATGGTCAGTTGGGGGAAGATATTGAGGACGTCTGTGGCTTGAATCTCACTAATGGAAATTTATCTTTACTCCTATTGTTTTTTTCACTGATAGGGAAATTCACAAAGTGATTGTTTTTAGCAAGTTTGATTCTGCAACTCTGGGCTCTAATGGTCAATCAGAGCACCACAGCCTATGCCCAACCATATTCGGCTCACAGAGGTTTCATATTTTCATCTTCAGTGGTTTTCATGAACATGCTTTCTGTCGTTTGTGTTTCTCATGCACATTGCCAGTCTGTCACTTTGAAGAGAGCTTAAAATCCAGATTGGATATTGTGATTTGATAGTGACCCTTCAATAAATATGTTAGATTCAATGTTTAAGACTATTTAAATATTCTTGGGGAATGTTATCAAATTCTTAATTTTAAATTGATGGTTTATAATCTTTTCTTAAATGTATTGTATTTGCCATGATGATGTCTAGTGAACCTATGCACACTGCCCATTCCTCTTTGTACTTAGGGTTAGACCAACTTGTGATATCACTTGAGGGATTATAACAAGAGCCTGAAATTCCCATCACTAGGATTCAGCAGAGGTCTTGTATAAATGAACACTTAGCTGAACTAAAGGCACTGGGTCTGAAGAGAGTGCATTAAGGACAGGTGATTCCTTCTATTAAGAGGAATAAAGAGATTCTGAAAATACAAAAGCATGGATTAGGTGTTAAATGATATTAGAGAATTATGGCTGACTTGCATAGATGTGAAAATGGTATTATGGTTATGTTGTGAGATCGCTGTATGTTGTGGTAAGGTAAAATAATTTGGAGTAAAGTATTGTGGTATTTGGAAGCAATTTTAAAATTGTTCAAGACAAAAATACATAGATATAGCTGAAAAAAATACAGCAAAGCATTAACAGTTGTTAAATCTCAGTAGTGGATTATACTACTACTCTTTCTATTTACTAAATGTTTGAAAATTGTCATGACAAAAAGTTTGAGACCCCTCCTTTGTCTCTAAAGCAAAGTCTATGCTTCACAGCTTCTCTGGATGCTTGTCTTATAACATCTACCAAATAATTATTACTGTTAAGTCAGTCTTTTCCATGTAGCTCAGGAAAGAGATGAAAATGAGATGGTTTCTGTAGCTTGTTGGAGAACCCCAATGATTCTAATTTAAAAGTGATCAGGCACAGTGGCTCATGCCTGTAATCCAGCACTTTTGGAGACCGAGGCAACAGGATCACTTGAGCTCAGGAGTTCAAGACCAGCCTGGGCAATTCAGTGAGACCTCGTCTCTACAAAACAAAATCAAGCAATTAGCAGAGTTTGGTGGTGCATGCCTGGAGTCCTAGCTGCTCTGGAGGCTGAGACAGAAGGATTGCCTGAACCCAGGAGGTTGAGGCTGTGAAGAGCTGTGATCACTCCACTGAACTTCAGCCTGGGTGACACGGTGAGACTCTGACTCAATAAAAAAAAAAGTGATAATTAAAATAACCACCTAAGTGAAAGATAGACCCACGGAAACACAAGGATTGCCACCATTCAACTGAATGACTTCAGGAAAGTTCTTTATCTCTTTATGTCTCAGCTTTCTCATCTGACAAATTAACATAGTGATAGTACTAAACTCTAAGGTTGTTACAAGAATTAAAGGAATTAATGTACATAAACAGAACAATATTTCACAAAGTTTGTACTCAATATATTTTAGGTATCATGAACCTTTTCTCTGAATGTGTAGGGAGGATCTTTCTCTTGCACATTTTTTTGCATATGCTTTTTTTTGACAGAAAAGGGACTTTATAAGCAGATCAGCCTACCGATAAAATGAGACTAGTTAGTTGTATGGACACTGTTAGGTTCCTAACAACTGTCCTTGAGAAGGTTTAAGGAAAATCAAAGCATCTAGTACATTTCATTTATTCATTGGAAAAGGAATCTGTCAAATAATTGTCAACATATTTCCACTTCCATCTACTCACACTGCCATCATTAGCCACTGTTCCACCTCTGTGAAACTGATATCAAAATCTTATGCTTTGAGAGGTGATACTAGTCAACTGGACCCAAAGGGGAAAGCAGGGGATTGACAGTTTCTATTATGGCAAAAATGACAGTTTCTTACTCTACAGAATAGTCTTGTACACATAATAAATGGCTGCTGCTACTCTTATGTACAATCCATGTCAACTTTATGCAATATTGAAACAGGTAGTCATTGATTTTGGGAACCCGTATTGTAGTACAATTATGTTATTTGCAAAATCAATTGCTGGAGATTGTAAGTGTGCATCTGTTTATATATTGTTTTTATCTATTTTGGTTTAATAAATTGGATATCTACTGATTAGTGCCAGTAGAATGTCAGTTAGATTAGCTGAAGTGAGTTTATCCTCTACTCAGTTTTGCAGTTAATAATTGATCTGTGTCTGCATTGGCAAAGCAAAGTGAAGATGAGACAGCTACAAGTTAATTCTGTCAAGAAGACTACAACTGAAGCTATCCATGCATGTCCATAGCTTATGTATATATATGTACACAGGGCCCATATGACCTAAGTTGGTTATCAAACAGACTTAGCAATTATTCACACACAATTCCACGTATCCCAGGAAACTTTATGTAGTCAATTCCCCAAACAACCTGTTGCATCCTACAGATGAGTCTATTTTATGCAATTTGACCAAAAGCTATGTGGGGTGAATCTTTATGGAATCAACCAACATTGCCGAGGTAATGAACTGAAAAATTATTTTCTCTTGATAATTTGTTTTCTAGAAATTAAGAAGTATGGATCCTGTTAAAAACTTAAACACAGATCCTGGATGATGAATTAAGTAGTGAAAACACTTGTGCTCTGAATGTTGAATACTTAATATGTGCTGGAAATTGTGCTGAGCACTCATATTCACAAACCCTTCTACTCTTTCCAGAAAGGTCTATGAGGTAGGTACCAATATTATTCCTATTTTACCAAAGGAAATCTGAGGTTTAAAGGGGTTATGGAACAAATCCAATGTCATTTCAGATATTCCTATTTTTTCTAAATTATGGTTTTGATAAAGCAAGAAGAGGAATAAGAGAGGAGAAGCGGATGTCAGGGGCTAGAAGCAATTCTCATTGAACAAACATTTTCCAAATGCCTATTATGTGCCAGGCAGGGCTAGATAGTAAGTTCTAATAGCCATGGACAGCAACTCTGTTGTTCACTTTTTTTAAAAAAATCTTTAACACCTATCACCTCTTGATTTCTTTCTTGACATTTCATCTCCCCAAGTCCCATGAATGTTCAACGTCCTGAAGGGAGCAGTGAATCCTGGGAAGTACTCAGGAAGTATTGGCAACCGAACTGGCAGCATAGATATTTAGATTTCAGGAAACTGAGAAGCACCGTTATAGTCAGCGATATCCCCTAACAGTCAAGCCTTGCAAGTCAGACTCCAGTATTCAGCATCACCCGCAGTCTCCTCAAAGGGACCAATGCAGGACAGACATTTTGAAAAAGAAATGCAGAGTTTGTTTGGGCTTGGAGGGGAGATTTGAAATAAAGGATGTAATTACAAGTCACTCTTTAAGTTCAGAGACAAGATTATGGCTGAAACAAAACAGTTGAAAGTTGTCCAACCTTTATGTTCCCCAGAGGGAGGAGATGGTATTACCTAGGTTACTGATGTGAGAGGCAATATGAAGTCGTGGCTAAGGTGAGCCCCTGCTCATATAAAAGTATTTGGATGTATGACACCTCAACTTTGCTTGATAAACTGTGGTCTTTGTAAAAGACTGCTAAGTCTCAGTTTGTTTTCCTTTAAACTGTCTATAAAATCAGGTCAGTGATACTAGTGATGTTAGGAAGATCCAATGTGGTGATATATGTGAACTACCTAGCACAGTGCTGGACACTTAAGAAGATACTCATTATCACCATCATTACTATCACTACTACTATCACCACTACCATGTTGCTCATGGCTCGACTAACATAATTAAAATCATCAAAAACTAGTCACCTACACAAGACATTGGAATTCAGAAGAACAATCATATCAAAACTTAGCTAACAGCCCTTGCTTCACAGAATAAAAACTCTTATCATAGGTTGTCATTTCAGCATGCAAGACTTAGAATTGATGCAAGACTTAGAATTGCTAATTTTGCTATTACGCACTAGAGCAGTCTGAACTCTGAAGTTGATCTTCACTGCAATCCCTTAGGCCAGGGGTGTCCAACCTTTTGGCTTCCCTAAGCTGCATCGAGTAACCTGTTGGCTTCCCTGGGTCGTATCAGGTACAGAGGCATTTTCTTGGGCCACACACAAGGTATATAATATAGTTAGTGTATATACGTATTAAGACATCTTTTAAAAAATTTGTATTATAAATTTAAGAAAATGAGAACAATATAAAACTAGTGCAAAATTTGACTTTGTTTTTTAAAACTAATGTATCAATGTCTGGTTCATTGAAAGTGGTTGCAGTTCTCAAAGTGAGTTCTCAAAGTGCTCGTCAGAAATGTTAGTTTGAATTTTGCTCTTTCATAATTGAAAACAGTTGCTTACAAATGTATGTGCTGCCAAAAAGCAATGTCATGAATAAGGCATGATTGTGAGCTGCAAAAATGGAAATATGCATGAGGTCATAGGAAAAATAAATGCTAAAAACCACATGATGTTAAAAGATTTTGTGGGGCCACATTTCTAGCTGTCCTGGGCTGCAGGTTAGACATGCTTACTTAGCTCTTTGGGGAGGATCTTTTCAAAACTGTGACTATATGTAGGAAAACTATATTTTTACAAAGAAAACACAGGAGGACAGTTAGACAGTAGATTTTCATATCACTTCAGAGAAGAATAGCCATCTATCTCCAGATGATAGAGCTTGGTTAAAGTAATCTTTTGCCTTTAGGGAAATTTACATTGTTTTTGGTGGCAGTAACATAGACAATTCTTAATATTAAGGTTGTCCTGGAATATCAAGGTTGTGTTGCTGAGGAAAACAGCACTCTCTTCCAACAAGTACTTCTAAACAGTTACTATTTCCTGGAATAGTTATTATATCCAGGGATATATCACCTCAAACCATCATAAAATTCACACTATTCCCACCACTGCAACCACCTATTTCATTGGTAGAGAGGGGTAAAACAGCAATCATTCAATACATATTTACTAAAGACCTAATATGAGCCAGATATTACTCCGGGTTCTCAAGCTATAAGGAATACACAAACACATCAAGCATTATCCCAGTCTTCAAAGAACTTCTAACTTGGGAGAAGACCTAAATCATATGAACATGCCAAGATAGCCAGTGTTAAACAAATCATTACCAAAGACCTTACTGCTCTAGAGGGAGGGACCTGTGATAAATCAGTCCTACATGACCTTTTTCCCAGGGAGTTATTTCTTAGAACGGATGTGTACATCTAGAGCCAACAGATCCTAGAACAAACAGATGAACATGTCTCTTCCCACGAAGGCCTGGGTGGCTTCTGACTTTTTCCATTTCCATTTTCATGTCCAGTATCACTCTTGGTATACTATGAGTGAGTGGTGTCAATTTCTAACTCCTGTCTATGACTACACCACCTGAACAGAACCTGATTTCATCAGTTTCCAACTTACTGGTGTCTAAGTGAATACAATTCTCTCTCTGGTGGCTGTATTTCATTAATGCCATGTTTTCAGGTCTAAGCTGTCCTGGAGACTGGGGATAATTTTTCTTTTTAGTGTTGCCTTGTTCCAGAGACTTCAGTTTTGTTATCCTTAACCCCCTTATGATCAATTAGTTAGTTATAAGATTCTTTTGTTTATTGTGAGAAAATTGTACAGAGGAGGGAAGAATGGATGAATTGGGCAAGTCTCATGAACTATTCAAAATGGAAATGGTTGATGAATGAGAGTTTGCTTAATAATAGTAATTGTTAACATTTACAGAGTGCTTCCTATGCTCAGACATCGTACCAAGCATTATAGATGCATTGTCTCATCTACATATTGAGAAGATACTTTCATTCTGACATTTTTCAGATGGGAAAACAGAGGCACAAAGGTTAAGTATAATCCCCAAGCTCCCGGAGCTGGTCGAGCCAAGCCATCTGACTTCAGAGCCCATGTTTGAACCACTATGACTCTCCTTTTAATAGGAGATGTTGCTTCTGCTCATCCACTTCATCTTAGGAAATGGAAATACTGTACAGCAGGAGAGTAAAGAACCTGAGTGAGCAGGTGTAATGACCTATGAAGTCCTTCTTTCATGTGCCAGCGTACCTCTAATGTCACAGCAAACAAACACTGAGAAGACAAAGAGATGGGTTTTAAAAAGCAGAGAACATAGTTCATCCACAGTAAGAATCCTGGGTAGAATTTTCTATCTTAAATACTCTCTTCTCTCTCCTCCTCCTCTGAAAGACCTCACACAAGGGCATAGAATCTCATTTCTGTCCAGCACCAGAGAATCTCCCCTCCTGTTGCTGGTGGGCCATTGTACCTGGCTAGCTACAGGTTGCCAACAGATAGCCAGAAATAAAGATATATCAGTTTTTGATGGGACAGGAATTTGATTTATCTCTGATCACCTCATATTTGAATCCAGGTTTCCATTTAGCTTGTTATGATTTCTGCTTTTGAACAATATATCCATTACCTCTTTAAAGAGCAATTCAGAGAGATGATGGATTCAAACATTCATAATATGAAAACCTTCCAGCTACGTGGCTGGCTATTTGTTCTCTGAGGGAGAAAAAAAAATGCACCAGCAGTTTCTAGATCTTTCACAATCTCCTGTGGAATCCTTTTCAGCCAACTTAATTTTACCTTTCTAAAACTGCAGTCAGCAAGAAGGTTGTGCTGTGGTTCTGTCTGAGGGCAAAGAAATTTGTCTGATTTCATTTTTTTTAAGATGCAAGTTTTGGAAGTATCTTCTGTCCTTTTTTTTTTGGTGATTTCAAAATGAAAATGCAAATTGGTCCATTTATTTATTTTTTTTATTATAAAGATGTGGGGTACAATTCAGGGTTAGGTATACAAACATTGGTTACGCAGGTACCCTTGTTGATGTGGTATGCCCCTCCCTCTCCTAACAGTTTCCCTCAACTACCAATACCACCCCTTCTCCCCTGATAGTTTCCCATTACTGCCAAATGCTTTCTTATAGTATTATAATTGTTCAAGGCCCGCTTATGAGTGAGAACATATGGTACTCTGTTGTTTGTTTCTGTGATAGATCACTGAGTATGATTGACTCCAAATCCATCCAAGTTTCTGCGAAGTTCATATATTTGTCCTTCTTTATGGTTGCATAATATTCCATTGTGTATATGTACCTGATTTTCTTTATCCAGTCCAGCTTCAATGGGCAACATGGTTGGTTCCATGTTTTTGCTATTGTGAATAGAGTTGCAACAAACATACGTGTGCAGGTATTTTTTTGGTAGAATGATTTGAGTTCCTCTGGGTGTATTCCCAATAGGAGAATTGCTGGATCATATGGTAAATTGGTCCATTTATAATTAATCAATGTTTTAGATGAGAAAGAAGAAAGTGGGTAAAATCACCATTTTGAGAAGTGGGAAGGAAAAAAAAAAAGACCTAGCTTCAAGAAATTAAGACAATCCCAGGAAGATGTCCAGTATTCTAGCCTTCCAAATTTATCATCTTTGTATAGTTTACACCAATGGTTTCAAAAATGAACATGAGGCCCTTTCAGAATTTCTGCCTGAGCAAAAATAAATAATGCTCAGCAAGCTTCACCAAATAAACAGAATGGAGTGATCTATTTTTGAAAATAAGAATTTCAATCATGTGAAATGAAACAAAGAGAGGTTATCAGGTAACCCCAAGTCAACAAGAAAATTCAATAAACCTCGAGCACCCAATTTTCCTTACTACTTAATCACAGTATTACTGGTATCACTGTTTGAATGAATCTGCTTATTTTACAACTGGCTTTTCTGATGTGCTATAAATGCAGCTCAAATATCAATTTCTGTAACAGAGCCAACCATAAAAATAAAATCAATCAGTGGTATCATTCAACCCACGGGATTAAGATGTCCAGATATTATGTATTGTAGTTGGGCTGGGCCTGTTTATTTCATTTTGTTTCTACATCCTCTGTGATAATCTATGAGTACACTTAGGCAGTTGCTGCTCTGTCCGTGCCATATTTTCCCTTTTATAAAAGCCCATAGATGCTTTCTCATTTCTTAATAGATGCCTCAGGCTTTGAGATGTTGACAAGTAAAGTACTAGACATTAGTATCTCTTTTGCTGGAAATAGTATTGGATAATGTTCAACTTATAGACTCTAATCCATATTCTGAAAAGTGTTATTTTCCCTGTAGACAGAAAGAAATGGAAATAAGGGCAATAAATGTATTCCAGCCCTAAGGTAGTTATGGAACGAGTGTGGAAAATTGCTGGCCAAAGAAGCGGACATTTTAGATTGGATTGCAAGAAGAAGACAGCTTGTGTGCCATTAGCAGGATGGAAATGAACGTGAATATGTCCATCCCATATGTCTGAACTAGGACAACATCCCCCCACAGTATGATTAGAAAGCACTCTACTGGCTAACCCTCCAGACCTTTGAACTAGACCTTGGGTTTTTCTCAGATACCCCTGACTTCAGGAAATGTGATGGTTTTCTTAAAGAGGAGATTTCTGGTGGTGCTGGGGTGGAGGCAAGTCAGGAGTCAGATGGGGAAAGAATGACACTGAGGAGGAAAACCTGACTTGGTGGGGGCTTCTGAATTCCTGGAGAATCTTTATAGGAGAAGATGGAAATGAACAAAGGAGAAAAGGAGACAACAATGGACAGTGGACAGTGAAGAAAGAACGGGAAAGAGATAAATGGTTCAAAGAGTGACTAAAATGAGGCTGAACTTGCAGCCTTTAAGTTGCATCTTATTTCTCTCTGCATAGACAGAATATCTATGAGTGGATTGTTCATATGTGATACTCGGGAGCCTAAGTGTGGGGTCTGAATCCCTGATCTGCCATTTAGTGTGTGACCTTGGGCAGGCTGGTTAGCCTCTCTGTACTTTAGATTACTTAACTGTTAAATAGGAATCATGATAGCACCTACTCATCGAGTAGTTCTAAGCATTATATAAGTAAAGTGCTTAGTATAACACTAGCACTTAATAAGTACTTAGTAAGCACCTGCTATTATTATTAAATCAGTCCCTGATAAATATTTATGTGTTGTCATCCTTCTCCTCCATTGCTTTCTTTCTGTCAGAGACACAGTGGGAGACATGATACAGATAATTCCCCATTGGGCCATGCAGTGAGAATTCCTTTAAAACCCACTGAACCAGAAGGTGAGAGAAACAGGCCATTTATCACCCAAATCGAAAGGCATGTTTGTGGTCCTGTGAGAACCTTAAGTGCCATATTTTTGGCAAGGAGAAGCCTCAGTTTAGCCATCTCTTTAGCTAGGAAGAGAAGCTACCAGCTGGGTGACTGTTCATTGCCATTGGCCTGGGAACAAGATCGATTTAGCATTTTGCACCTGCAAACCTTCATAGGTGGGAACAAAGCTGTGCTCCAGTTCAACACTGTTGCACCAATAGACTCCTGGTTTGTGATGGTGTCTCCTTGGACTTTGAAGTAAATGGATTTCATTACAGACTTTGGGGACCCAACCTCTTCTTAAATAGAGGATTTCTCTATAGTATGGAATTATGTGTTGCCAGGCTTTTGGCTGTTACAGCTGGGCTGCCGAGTAGATACATGCACAGAGTCAGCAGTAGGCAGATTGGGAGAGTGCGCTCCTGCCAAAGAACACTTTTCAAGCTGTAATCTGCATAGGAATCACCTGGGCTTCTTACTAGAGTGTAGATTCCTAGATTAGTTAATCTGGGATGGGGCCTAAACTTATACATTTCTAACAAGCCCCTAGAGATGCTGATGCTGCAGCTTCACAGACCAAACACAGATTATAGCAAGGTGTTGAACATTTCTAGAAATTCGCATCACTGTCAAGTTCTGTTTATCACTCTTGCTCTTGTTGGCACACAGGATTCAGAGGAGTACTGACACTTTTCACAAGACGATTTAAGTCTGAAAGTTGAGATAATTGAAATAGACCCCGGTTGAATTTTATTCTTTGGTATGAGATACCAGGTTTTCTGTGCTTTATTACATATGTGTAAAAAGACCCTATGCAAAGATCTTCTACCTGTCTGATTTGTTTAATAAAGTATTCAGGCTAATTCCAAGCATTCTGGGTGGCTCAAATCTGTAGAGTGTTATGTTTTCCATGCCAGTTCCTTTCACTAGATAACCTTGGTAATACATACTCATTGAAATGGAATTTTTTTTTTAAATGGAAAGGTTTTGCCTTCCAATTTTACATCACAAGGACTGATAGCTCTGTGGACGGTTTTAAGAAATGTTCTTCTTTTTGTTCAATCAGCTTTTTATAAAATGTTGCTTCTACTTCCCAGGGACCAGGCAATGTGTGGGTGGATGGTTCAAGGCACACTCAAACCATTGCTTAAAAAAACAGCATCTATGGCCCTTCCTTGAATAATTGTTATGCCCTTAACATGCATTATTTCAGTAACTTTATTTGACACTAATCTCTAAACTAGCTTATAAACTAGGTATTATGTTTCCTATTTTACAGACAAGAAAACTAGAGTTCAGATCAGGGAACTCATTCAAGGCTATAGTAGAAAGCAGAGGTTGGCCTTGAATTTACACTCATATCTGC
>CAUYQG010163026.1:0-34492 GCA_963574415.1 Tarsius wallacei
CAAAAAAAAAAAAAAAAAAAGAAACCACAGATATTGAAACTATGGGGGAGACTACTGTATTTCTAAACTTTAATACAGGAGACAGAATAGAACATTAAAAATTATGTGATTTGCCCCAAAATAGGCAAGAACTAAGCACAAAGGAACAAAGAACAAGTATACCACGGCATATGCATAGCCACATATATGTCAGTATATCTCAACAAAGCTGTTTTTCAAGAAAAAGAAAATAAAGTGACTGCTAACATTACTATTATTTAACATCTTACTAGAAATACTAGCAAACAAAATTAGACCAACGAAAGAAGTTAGGCACATAAAATTGAAAAAGAAGAGGTAAAATAATCATTACTCACAGAGAATAATTATATATCTCAAAAATCTAAGGGAGTAAACTGAGCTGCAAACAATGAGTGAATTTAATAAGGTAGCATGCTACAAAATTAAAATACAGAAATATGGATACACACACACACACACACAACCACTTAGAAAATATAATGGAAGAAAAGTCCCCACTTATGATAAAAACATAAGACATAACACCCAGGAATAAAGTTAACTTGATTTCTTATAATCTGGAAGTGTAAAAAGCATTTCTAACTATGACTCTAAATACAGAACCATAAAAGATTAATAATTTCATTAATATGAAAAATAAAAGTTTTTGAATGGTAAAATATAGAATAAATATAGGATAAATTTAGTCTTTGACTACACAAAGTAAAAGTCAAATGATAAACTGGAAGAAGTATTTGCAAATTTCATCTTTAACAAGGGCCAATCTTCAAAACATATTAAAAAAACTCTTAGAAATTAATTTTAAACAACCACTTCCCCAAACAATCACCCTCCCCCAAACAACAACCAACCCCCTCAAAAAAACTGGAAAAAGATAAGAACGGTTCCTGAAAACATATGAAAAGACATTCCATCTTGTTCATAAAAATTAACAAAAACTTTCATGAGCTACTTCTTTACTCCTATTGGTTTGATCAACATCCAGAAGTTTGATACTTTATTTTGCAAGTGGTATTTCATTTTGTAAGTAACCAATACTTTCATGCATTGTCATAAATTAGTATATCCCCCATAAAAGACAACTATGAAAGAATTATCAATATTATAAAAATCCATACACTCTTTAAAGAAGTGATTCTACTTCTTAACATCTTTGTCCATATTAAAAAATGACATAGTTCAAAGTTATTCATTTCAGAACCACATTAGCAAAAGCTCATTCACATGGAATTAGTAAAATATCCATCTAATGAAATAACATTAAACCGTTAAAAAAAAAATAGAGAAGCTCTTTATATATTGATATGGAATGCTCTCCAAGATTATCTGAAAAGTAAAAAAAGCAAGGTGTAGAATAGTATGCAAGTATTTCTGTCTTTTGTATGATATGCCATTTTGTTGTTATTTAAAGTGGGGGATGTACATTTGTATTTGCTTGTATATACATAAAGAGAATCCGAAAAGATAAGAGAGGAGGTTAGACTAGAGAACTAGGATAGGGAACAGAGGTGAAGGCAAAATTCTCTTTGATGTCTTTATAATCATCATAATTACAATCATCTTCATCATACCAGCAGTACCATCTCTGGCATCTCCTAGGTAAAAGGTTTCCAACAGTGCAACAAAGAACTTCAGGTTGTGTCTTTAGTACAACTTTTCAGCAGTATAGTTTATATAATAGGGAAATTTTTGGCATGATGTTAAAAAAAAATTCCAAAATGGTGAGATCATTTGGACTATAGAACAGTTTCCCAAGAGGAAAAGAAGGAACTCATGTTTGACTCATATAAAGTCGATTGAGCAGAATACTGAGCAGTGTGCAGAGAACAATCACACTTTAACCTCTGTAAAAAGGAATAAGGAATCCAATGAATTCTTCTATTCCCAGTTTCTGCAAACCTAGGACATCAGACTTCCATGAATGCGTAAAACAAAAAATGGGAACCAACCAATCTGGGCAATATAGAAAGACCCTATCTCTACAAAAGTAAAAATAAAAAAATTGGCCGGGTATGGTGGCACACACCTGTACTCCCAGGAGACCGAGGCAGGAGAATCACTTGAGTCCAGGAGTTCAAGGGTGCAGTGAGCTATGATTGCACCACTACACTTTAGCCTAGGTAACAGAGCAAGACCCTGGCTGTAAAACAACAACAACAACAACAACAACAACAATAAAGAAATAAAAAAAGAAATAGTAACTAATGGCTCAAGAGTTTCACACAGATAACAACAAGCAGTAACACTTTCAAAACTGAGCAATTTGTGATAGATGATTTCTATCCTACACCCTATAAGAGTTAAACATTAATATGTCTGTCCTCTTAAAAATATCTCCCAAAGCCACCACCTGTTAGAAAGAAAACTTAGAAAATTTAGTTAAAGAAAACATTTGTTCAATATCAAAATTTTACTTTTTAGATTTCACTATTACAAAATTAGCACCTTATCAAATGAGAATCATCTATCTTCTTAGGAAAAACAATAGTCCTGATTTATCTAGGACTAGTAAAAAATTATACTAGGTTTTTAAAAAGTAAGGAATCTAGGGATCATAGGTAGATACTGAATTTCAAGGTTAACACAATACTCTTAAAAATCAAAGCATGTAAACATACTGATCAGAAGTGGAATTTTGGCAGTGATATTTCATTTCTTGAGAATGAGAGAAAATCGCTTAGATTTAAATAAAAAGCATATTTTATATTATGTTAAGTGAAATAAGCCAAGCACAGAAAGACAAATATCACATGTTCTTACACACTTGTGGGAACTAAAACAGTGAATCTTATGAAGACAGGGAATAGATTGGTGATTACTGTGGCCAGGAAGAACAGTGGGGAAGTGAGGATGAAAAGAGGTTGATTAGTGGGTGTAAATATATAGTAAGACAGAAGAAATAAAACTTGATTTTTGACAGATCAGTAGAATGACTACAGTTAACATCTACCTATTGTACATTTCAAAATAGCTAGAAGAGAATAATTACAATGGTCCTAGGATAAAGAAAAGATAAATATTTAAGATGATGGATATTTCAATTACCCTGATTTAATTGTATGAATGTATCAAATTATCACATGTATTTCCAAAATATGTACATCTATTATGTATCAATAAAAACAAACACACTCCAAGCTTCCATAAAACTCTTTGTTTTGTTTGTTCCTAAGGATCAAGATATAAAACATGGAAATCAGTGACTTGCAGAATACCAACACTAGAAATATAATAATGAAAAAGAAGTCAAGTTAGTTATGATAAAAGAAAGAAAAGTAAGTTTAATCCTAAATTACTATTTTAGAAAAAGCACATAGGCTTATATCAGATTAGAGTTTACAATATCTTAAAAAGGTCAAGATCTCTCCATTCTTGAGGAAGCTGTGGATATTTGATTCCAATGATTAGAGCCAATGATAATAAAAACAGAGACAGGATCATGCTTCTGGTCACAAGCAAGAGTTGGGAAGAAAATGAAGAGAGATGCATACAAACTCAGTTCACTTTTAGGAAAATAATTTAAAATGCATGACCTAATGATGGTGGGTCAGCAGTCATGTCCACATAGGAAACTCAGCACGTAAAAATCTGCAGGCATCTTTTTAATACACTATATTTTTCACATTGTTTATCTATTCAATTCTATTTGGTTTAATGTCCTTTTTTTTTGTAGCAGTTGTTGAGTGGGAGGTTACAGATATCATTGAAAATATAAATATCTGATTTACCTAGGACTAGTAAAAAATTATATTAGGTTTTTAAAAAGTCAGGAATCTAAGGAACATGGGCAGATACATTTTGCTACTTAACTTCAAGGTAACACAGTACTCTTAAAAATCAAAGCATGTAAACATATTGATCAGGAGTGGAATTTTGGAAGTGATATTTCATTTGTTACTTCTTTCATTTTTTTTTTCTTTTTGTTCCTTGTTTTTGGCAAATATCTTTCAAAAATTTTAGCCAAGAATTTGCCTGAAGAGTGAACAGAAAAACTTACATTTATTAAAAAAAATACTAGCTATTGTAATGTCAACTATACAACTGAAAATGTTATAATATAAAATAAGAATTACCACTTCTTTTTAGAAGAAAATTTCATTATTTAATACAGCCACAATTTTTATTGAACATCTTGGTCTCATACCAAAGAAGATAACAAATCTAAATAAGACTATAGGTTTGGGGTTCTGTGTCATTCACTGATTCACCCATCCATTTCTTCATTTAACAAAAATGTATTGAGCAGCACTGCATGCCAGGTATTGTATTAGTAATAAAACAGGTCCCTGGACTGTGAGCTCTTCGACAATACCAGGGGAGGCAGGCATGAAGACAATTAATTGCAGTAAATGTAAACTTGACATACTATAAAACGGAAATTTATTTAGATATAGTCAAAGAAAGAAAGGAACTAACTTGGTGAGATTGGGTCAAAAGTGGCTTTACAAAGAAGATGCTTGACCTGGGGCTTACATGACAAGCAGTTTATCAGCAGTTTATCAAGCAGAAAAGAAGGAAAAAAGGAACATTCCAAAATAAAGAAATAGGATATATAAAATAATTAGGGCCTAAAATGTGACTATAAACTGGGGTACTTTAAAATGTCTGGACAAGGGGTCAAAGGTAGAAGGAAAGGGCCTATCATAGGAAGCCTTAAAAGGCATAATCAAGAGTTCAGTGCTAACCTTGAGGTGCCCACAGGAGTCAGGTCAACAATAAGAATGAGTGAAAAGGCAGGTAACAGTGGAGATCCAGACAAAATATGCTCCATTTGATTACAGCTATTTCCAAATTTTCCAGATATCCTAAATTTCAGAAGGAACCTAATATTTGGATGTTTGTGATATCTCTTAATGTTTAAATTTTGGCAACCAGTTTCAATGTTTCAAAAACACTGAATAGGCCAAAGATACTATACCTTTTAACTAGATTTGACTGCAGACTGAAATGTTGTGAACTCCTCTAGGTACTATGAAGTCACAAAAACAGGAGTTGAATATAATCAGATTTACATTTTTAGAAAGTCTCCTCTAGACTCAAAAGTGGAAAACAGACAGGAGAACTAGAGTGAAGGCAGAAATCTCAGACTTATTCTTAAAGGTCAAGAGAGAGACCGTGTGGTCCTCATTTAGAGAGCAACAGAGAAGATGGAAAGGAGAAATATTCCACATGTAGAATTCATGGGATTTAGTGGGGGTGCGGGCAAGGCAAAAAAACAAGGATGAAGTGTCTCCCAGGTTTATCATGTGGGTAACTGAGTAGGTGCTACATTAATCAGAATAACCAACATAATTATTAACCAGCATAATGAATGCAAGAAGAGGAACAAGTTTCAGAGAAAAAATAAAATCGAATCAACTCAGGTTGGAACAATATATTTGAATGTTTGTAGGACTGGGACAGAAAAATAAACAATTAAAAAATGCAATTGAACAAAACTGAATGAAACAGATAGGCTACAGATATAATTTTGAAATCATCTATGTACAGCATTTGTGAAAGCCATGGGCATACATAAAATTAGCTAGAGAGAGTAAAGAGATGACAAGTCAAAATAGCAGTGATCTGAACATTAAGAGAAAGTCAGAAAAAGATAAGCTAATGGAGACTGAGAACAAAGAGCCAGGAAGAGACCATGGGAATATGGAGTCAAAGAAGGTAGCTTCAAGAAGAAGTGAACAAGTGCTGCATGGAAGACAAGTAAGATGAAAACTGAAAAAGACCTTAGAAAGAAAAGTCACATGTGACTTTAGCAAAAAAGTTTCAGACCCAAATTTTCCTTGTATATAGCTCCCTTTCTCTAATTGTTGGAATATTTGTATAGTATAGAGACTAGATAAGGTAACTTTTGCCAAAGCCTGGTTAGTTCTTCATTTACTTTAAACCTTCACTGACATCTAGCAGATGAATGGTTGATTGTACCACCCTCTCCATTCTCTTTGGACAAAACACTACTGGATAACATTTTTGTCCCTGTGGTGAAAATAGAATAATTCTGGGAGAGACACTTAGGAGGTAAAACGTTTATTAAATGTGACAGCCTACCTGAATGGAGAGCACTTGAAGCAACAGCATTTCTAAAAAAAATTGTTCACCTGAATATAATAACCCTTGGAAGTCACATAAGCAAAAAAAAAAAAAGATAGCGAGAGATAGTAAAAACTCCAATTATGTCCACTCAATCTTTATTTGATTTGCGTCCCTTATGAGTAAACTCAAAAATAGCAAACCAACAGTCGAGATAAATGTACCCCACAAGTTTTATTTATTATTTTCTGTCCAGTTTAAATATATTTGTAAATTATAGTCACTTTGCTTCTCTAAATAGTCACAGTATATTTTATAATGTTTTTCTTACAAAGATTTTACAAAAGTATCGAGGAATTCTAAGAAGTAATGAAATACCATTGAGTTCATTTGATGGTAGTGGTAGTGGTGGTGGTGTTAGATTACCATGTGCTTGGAATCTGTGGATATAATCAAATAAAAGGAAAAGTATCCAAGTTCAAATAAAATAAACCACTTTTAATGTTATTATAGAATAAAGTATTACTATGTATTAACATTTTATAAATCACAGAATTATAGTACTTTGGAATTAAAGGCTCTTTAAGAATACTTTAACTTAACTTTATACCTGTCAGATGAGAAAAACGCAGATTATGATCTAATAAAACAGAGTAATTCTTCAGACAGTATAAGCCTATCTGCTACTGACAAAGACCTGTTTTAGCTAAGAACTCAAGTTTATTCTAAATTCTTGGAAAGAAAGCATTTATGTGTAGGACATAATCCAGTGGAGAAAAGACATAAAATATTCTGAAGCATAATGAAAATTATTTAGGGGTCATCTATTATATTATTTTATGCCATTTAATATACATAATAGAAGACTGAAAATAATGGTATGATTTCTTATTTTTAAAACCATAAATTTTAGAAGAGGTTACTTAACTATCTTTCATCCTTTCCCATATATAAAACTGGCACTAGTTTATGTGAGAATCCACAATACAGATAAAGTGTACCCTATTTACATATTCATCTAGGTCTACTTTCTAGACTTAGAAAATACAAACCTAGGGTGAATCCGTAATTAAATGGTGTCACTCAGAACACTGAGTAATAAAATGTGCCTTGTGGGTTTATAACTGAGAAAAGTCTCAGGTCAGAGAAACTGTCTCCCTTGGGAGGATTGGCCAAATTTAGATGATGTTTTACTCTGGAATTGGACAAAAATTTTTTGTTTGTTTTTTTAAAAATCAACCTAATTTGTGTCAGACAAAAAGAAGAGCTGATATATCTTTTGAGAGTATTATGTATCAGGCATTTTCTAAGAGCTGTGAGTATGTGTGTATGTATGTTGATTTACTTTTCACAATAATCCTATGAGGCAGATACTATTATTGTTTCCATTTTACAGAAATAAAAATCGAGGCAGAAAGATTAAATAACTTGCCCAGGTTCAAATGGCTAATAAGTTTCAGAGAAAGAACTTAAAACTAGGCACAGCTTCTAAAGCAAATCATTTTATATAATCAAGTTAATCACATGTACCCATATGTTTCCCTGCTTTTATCACCACTGCCCCGCCCCCCTTGCTGAGGAAAGAATAGCCAGTTTGCTTATTCTTTATTTTTAAGGCAACTTATTTTAAACATTGGTCCAACTGGCAGCTGTATTGGTTGGAAATAAAAGAAGTATAAAACAACTCTGCTGAAAAATCTTTAAAGTGGTTGCAGACACATATAAATGCTCTGCCCATTCAGAGTAAACTTAGGTTCCTAGTTAAAACAGTCTGTTGTCAACAGTGCAGCCAGATTCACAGTGACTGAAAAATTGAACTGCCCATTTTGCCAGAACATCATCTGCTTTAATCATGACCATATAAATGGTAAATGATAAATATCTGCTTAGGCAAAAAGAACCTAACACTTAATTTGCTTAATATGGTTAATAGAGCAATAATTTTGCCTTATATGATCTGCATATATAAAAATTTCAGTGACTATGCTTGGAAGTGATCAAGTCAGGCTTTAAAGGGATTTGGTGAATCTAAGTTCTTACCACTCAAGTGACAGGTTCTTGTCAAGGTTAACAGTGACAATCATGCTGACAATTTAGTTGACACTTTTTTATATGTCTTCATTTTACTCAGCTTCTCAATAAAATTCCACTTGGTTTAAATGCCCTCTTTTTTGAAAAGCCTTTTCTGTAGAAATGATCTAACTCATTGGCTTTTTAATTTTTTTTCAATAATTAAATTCAAGTCATTCTCCACTTGAACTCTAAATAGTACAGTTCCTGTGAGCTCAGTCAAGAACCCTCTTCAACCTCTCTTCTTTCCCCAGGTATTTTCATTTATTTCTAAAGCTTTAAATACTGTCTATATGCTGATGTCAAAATTGATTTAACTCAGTTTCTCATCTAAACCCAAACCTGATAAATCCAAATATATATATATATATATTAAAGATTATACAAATGGTCATTGTACAGGTAAAGTCTGGGCCTCCCTTTGGTTCCCACTTCAACTGGCTTGAGATCAAGTACTCTTACTGATGAAGTGTGCCCCCTTCAACTGGATATACCACTGGGCTGTCTTGTAGGTATTACAAATTTAAAACATCCAAAAGTGAATTATTGATTCTATAACCAATATTCCCCCATTAAAACAAACAAGAAAACAATTTTTAACAAACAAAAACGAATTTGTTCCACACCTAGCCTTTTCCAATTCAATAATTAGTGCCATTCCTTGAAAAACCTAGTCATTCATCTGAAAATTAGAGAATCTATCTGTGATTCCTACTTGAGAAACATGCATAGATTGAACAAATTAAATTCCTCTCTGAAAGGAAAAGAGAAAGCAAATGAGGAAAAGTATGAACAGTTATTGAATTTAGGGAGAGGTACATAGGCAATTGCCATACTCCTCTTTTGACTTTGTGCTTGAAACTGTCAAATAAAGAGTTGTGAAGAAACTTTTTTTTTTTAAGTTAAAAAGAAGGTCTTTGGCCAGGCATAGTGGGTCATGCTTGTAATCTCAGAGCTTTGGGAGGTGGGAGGATAACTTGAGGCCAGGAGTTGGAGACCAGCTCAGGCAACACAGTGAGATCTTGTCTTTACAAAAAAAAAAAAAAAAGCCTGGCACAGTGGCATGTGCCTGTAGTTCTAGCTACTTGGGAGGCTGAGGTGGAAAGACCATTTGAACCCAGAAGTTTGAGGCTGCCATGAACTATGATAATGCCATTGCACTCCAGCCTGGGTGACAGAGTCAGACCTTGTCCATAAAAAAAGACAAAAAAAGGCATTTGCTGAATTCCTCCCTTCAATGAATCCGACCATTGGCATGTGATTCCTGTTATTGAGCGAATGCTTCTAAAACAAAAACACTGTGGCAGATCAGGCCTCTTCACTGCATCTAGAAAGACACATTTCCATCACACTGTACATTTTACATACCTTTAAAAAAGCATTTGACTCGGTATTAAAAAAAAAAGCAAGAAAAACTCTGATTCTTAGTTTCCCAAGCTTATTAGCTTCCCAAGTCTATTTTCAAATTTTATTAAAGCCCAGCAATATTAATTTGGGAAATAATATAGAAACTGGCCATAGGTATACATTTTAAAAAGCAGCTGATAGAGAGAAATTTGGAGCTTAAAATATCTGTCTTAGAAAGAAAGATCTAAAAATCAATAATCTCATCTCCCACTTCTAGAAAAGAAGCTAGAAAAGAAAAAGCAAATGAAACCCATGGTAGGTAGAAAAAGAAAATGAAAATCAGACCAGAAATCAATAAAATAGAAAACAAGTAATAAAAAATATTTTAAAAGCCAAAAGTCATTTTTTCAAAACAACCTTTTAAAAATGATACAATTTTAGTTAGATTGACTAAGAAAAATGAAGATACAAAATGACCAAATCGGGAACAAAAGAGGAGACAATGTCTTAGACACTAAAGAAATTAAAAAGTTTATAAAGAAATATTAAGAAGAATTTATTGTCAACTAATTAGAGAACACAGATAAAGAGTACAAATCGTTAAATATATATAAATTATAAAAACAGACTCCAAAGAAAATAGAAAAGTCCTTTAATAAGAAATTAAATTAGTAAAACAATCTTTCCACAAAAAAGTTCAGACCCATGTGGCTTCACTGATGAATTCTATCAAACACTTAAAGAAAACATAAATAACCCCACACAACATCACTTAGAAAACAGAGGAAGAAACAGTTCCCAACTCATTCTATGAGACCAGTACTGCTCTGATACCAGTGCCAGATAATGATATGATAGGAAAACTGCAGACCAATATCTCTTGTAAACATAGATGTAAAAATCTTTAACACAATATTAGTAAAACAAACAGCAACATAGAAAAAGGATTATACACTAAAACAAAGTGGAATTTATCTTAGGAATAAAAGGCTGGTTTAACATCTTAATATTAATGCAACATATCATATTAATACAATAAAGGACAAAAACAATATGATCACCTCAATAAACAGAAATATAATTTAATGAAGTCCAACATGTAGTTATAATACAGACTAAAAACCAATTAAAAAAAAAGAAAATTTCCCCAACCTGATAAAGGGTATTTGTAAAACACCTGTAGCTAATATCATCCTAGTGAAAATATGTTTTCCCCCTAAAACTGGATCAAGGCAAAGAAATCCATCCTCACCATTTTAATTCAGTATTGTATCAGTGATCAGCCAGTGCAAAAAGGCAAAAATAAAAATTTTTAAAAATTAAAATTAAAGGTATATACATTAGAAAGAAATAAAACTGTTTTTATACAGATGACACAATGTTTTATGCAAAAATCCAAAAGAATCTACAAAGAAAACTATTTGAAATATTAAGCAAGTTTAGCAAAGTTGCAGGATACAAAATCAATATACAAAAATCAATTATATTTCTTGTACTAACAGTAAACAAGCCATAAATAAAATTAAGAAAAAAAACCATACATAACACCATCAAAAAGAAGATATTTAGAAATAAACTGCACAAAAGAAGAACAAGACTGTATACTGAAAACTCCAAAACATTGCTGAGAGAAATTAAAGAAAATCTAAATAAATGGACTGGAAGACTCAAAATTGTTACAATGGCAATTTCTTCCATATTGATTTACATTGATTGTATTCAATGAATTTATATACAATTTCTAGAAAAGGCAAAACTTCAGAAAGAGAAAGCAGATGAGTGGTTGCATGGAATTTGGGGTGGGAATGAGAGCTGACTGCACATGAGCATGAGACAAACTCTAGGAAGTACTATAAAACTAGATTGTGCTTATGTTTGCACAGTTGTATAAATACCCTTAAAAATCACTGAATTGTATATTTACAATGGAAGATGTTATGCTATGTAAAATATATCTCAATGAATTTGTTTTTTATAAAAGTAACCAGACTATAAGGAAAAACTTTTATCTAAGAAAAAACCTAAAATATTTAAAAAGTAATACCGATTGACTGGTGAAATTGCATTAATATACTGCATAGAATTTCTGAGATTATAAAAGACTCTTAAGATTAATGTCAAAGGCTCCCCTTATACCTCATATGATGCTTTTTGTTGTTATTGCTCTGAAAACACTTCAAAGTGTTTGCACTCTCCTATGTATCGCATCTCTCTTTTTAATAGGAGAAATAAAATCTATCAGTCCCTTAGTTTACGGTTTACTGAATGACAACATTTTGGAACTCTATCTAAAGATCCTTCACACGACTCATCTAGAAAGTGGGTGGAAAAGGGGAAGTTGGAGGTTATAGAAACTTTCTTGATGGGGAACCTGTGGAATAAGACACAGCTGCCTCTTAAGAACATTAATGTCTAGTGAAGCAGTTCTAAACCTTGACTGAACAATGGAATCACCTGGGGAGTTAAAAAAAAGACTGAATCCTGACTCCACCTAGACCAATTCAACCAAAATCTCTGGGTAGGGTTATTCAGATACCAGTAGTTGCCAAAGCTCTCTAGGTGATTTCAATATGTTGCCAAAGTTGAGAACCACTGGCCTAGGGAAGAGGTGTACGCTTAAGAACCTTTATTTTCATGCCCAACTGGCTCCTGGAAATGTGATTTGGCATAGTTGTATTGTAGCTACTGTCTAATATGGCACAGTAGTCACCAGCCATATGTAATTAGTAAGTACTTGAAATATGGATAGAACTGAAATCTGCTGTAGGTATAAAATACATACTAGATTTTGAAAATGTAGTAAGAGAATTTATCTCATTAATTTTTAAAAGTTATTATATATTGAAATGATAATATTTTGTTTGGAGTCATTGGGTTAAATAAAATACATTACTAAAATTAATTTCAACATTCTTTTTAAGTTTTTTAATATGGTTACTAGAAAATTTAAAGTTACACGTTTGGCTGCCATTATATTTTTATTGGACAGTGCTGATCTTCAGTCTTAAAAAGAATCATAGTATCTCAGAACTGAAAATTACCTTTAGAATCATCGAACATAATCTCTTCATTTGACAGATAAGGAAACTGAGGCCTAGAAAGAGAAAATGGCCTTACATGATATAGCTAGAAAGTGACTTAGCTGAATTAGCCAAGTCCCCTGACTCCTGCTGTCTATGGCTATTTCCATTATACTCCATTACATTTTGTTAAAACAAAAATGTTCCATCATCTCCTCTCACAAAATGTCCTTTTTATAGAGTGCACTTTTTTCCTGTAGAATTTCTGCTGTAAGTCTCCTTCTACAACTTCTCCTGAGTTTGGTGCCATTCATCACTACTCTTGGTGTCATAAAATAAACCAAGAAAAAAATATAAAAAGGTCAAATCTCACATTCCACTTTATATTAGGAAAGGTTACATGTCAAAGGGCACTCGAAGAAATACCACAAAAATAAGCTTAAGGGAGAGAAATTGGTAGATGAGGGTGGGAAGAAGGGTTGAAACACAATGAAAATAATACTTTGTGTTCCTATTTTAAGTGCCTTTCTCAATGCTATATGCATAGCAGCTAGAGGCAAGCTGGAAAGCAGCCAGGTCCTGGCTGCCAGCAAAAATTTTGTCACCTCCTTTGAACATCTGAAGTATGTTTACCCAATAGATTTCATTAAATTACACTTCCATTAGGAAGCATACAATGTTGATACTCATCTCAAAGATCAAAGGGATCGCTAAGAGGCATGTCATCCTGCTCCCCAGCTGATTGCTATTTCTGGGCCAATCAAGGAAAGGAGCCAGAACAATACTTATTTAAAAAAAAAAAAAAAAAGGTAGCATCTCCCCAAGGACTATATACTAAGAATCTGCAGCCCCATTATCAAAATGAGCATATCATTAATGACAATACACATACAGTGAGTTATTTTAATACAACTCCTACACAACAAACAAGCTGGATTTGGGTCATTAGCTGAATTTGTAAGACAGTATTTATAAGGGCTGAAAAACTCTAGTGAAAATACAAAGTTTAGAAGATTGAGAAAGAGTCCTATTTACAAACACAAAAGAAAAATCTAGAATTTATTAATTTCATTGTGACTTTAAATAAACCAACAGGTGATTCAGATTGGAAATAGCTATTTAGTTAGTGACTAGTTGTTAGACTTTTTCCTCATTTCACTTTTTTTAATAGGTAATTTAAAAAGAAACACCACAAATACATTTATTTTAAAAGACAAAAATAATTCTGTCTTGAGACCCAATGGTTTATGATGAAAACACTTAACCCAGGAACAAAGGACAAAAATTTACTTCAAAAGAAACCACTGAAAATTAGGAAATCTGAACAAGTAATTTCAAATTAAGAAAAAAATTTCAAGTGGGTTTAATTGAAAAACTTTTTTTTAACGCTATTGAAAACGCCTGCAAATCCCAAATCCTTTATTTACCACTAAAAAGGTAGTTCAACAACAGCTCAGTTTTCTAAGCCTGATTTCAGGTAGTGGGAACTCTTTTCTAGAATTATTATTGTGAGAAATTTGCTCAAAATGGGATAAGAAAGGCTAGTTCAGACAAGTGTTTTTCTACAAGCTCTTGTGGAAAAGGTAAATCACCTATTTTAACAGCCACAACCCACAATCTAGATTTCAGCTGCTCTCTTTCAACGTGTAGTCAACCTCTTGGTTATCCATATTTGACACATCATATGAACTCTAATTATCTATCTTTTGCAATTAATCATCTGACAATTACATTTCTGCACTTATAAGCATCCAGCTGGGAACTGAGTTTTAATCTGAGAGAGAAGAAAAGAGAATTCAGGTTTCTAACAAATTACTTCTAATTAACCAGAACCTTTTTTTAGTCATCCCAATGTAAAGATGCCTACAGCTAATCAAAGAATTTATTGTTTGCATTCTTAATGATACTTTAAAATTTCATTTAAATTTCCCCAAAGAGCAGCTCTGGAAATGTATTTCACTAACATTACTTAAACAAACATTCTGTTTGGCAGTACACAAAGAATAGGGGGGTGGAGGGGGGACAGGAAATAATTTCTAAGGGAAACTTAGAGTAGGACTAGAAAAGGCCTCAAACAAAGGCCCGGTGCAGTGGCTCACGCCTGTAATTCCAGCACTTTAGGAGGCCAAGGTGGGAAGATTGCTTGAGTCCAGGAGTTCGAAACCAGCCTGGGCCACATAGCAAGAGCTCCTCTCTGTAAGAGGCATCAAACAAAATTAAATAAGGCAGAGATTCAGGGAGTACATTTTCAAAGTGGAAGATACAAAGTTTCTTCCAGCAAGTCCAGGAAATTGACAGAGCTGAGTCAAAATTTTAGAGCTGGCAGAGTCCTTAAGGATCCTAACTCCAGTGGCTCTCAAAGTGTAGCCCTGTGACACCAGCTTCAGCATCAACCTGGAACTCTTTAGAAATATAAATCCTCAGGTCTCTTCCTGTGCCCCACCTGGGCCTTCTGAATCAGAAACTCCAGGGAGGACCCAGCGTCCTGTGTATTAACAAGCCCTCCCAGTGACTGTGATGCCTGCCTGAGTTTAAGGACTACTGGGGCTAGCCTGAAAGTTGAGAGAGAGGCCAAAGTTCCATATACAAGAATATAATAAAAAGGTGATCTCAAAGAACTTACTAGCACGTTCTCCCTTTTAATTAAAAAAAAACAAAACTTTGTTAATATGTAAGATATATTGCTGTGACTGATCAGATAACTTCCGAACTACTGAGTCTTTTGTTCTCAGCTCTTTCCCTTCAAAGTACACTTCGCTCTTGGTACCTAAAATACATAGACATTCCCAGAGTATTGGTTATAAGCTTCCCTAAAACATAACATTTTACAAATATTGAATCAACAAGAAATGAAGACCAGAGAAGTGAGAGGAAGCCAGAGTCCTACATGACTTTGAAAAAGTCAGACTGCTGAAAGAAGTACAATTTATAGAGGACAAAGTAGTGTATTGGAAAGAACACTGGAGGCAAAAATCAAAGAATATTGGTTTCTATATCTTGCTCATTCACTGACCACCAGCTCAATGTCATGATTACACTCCTACTAACAATGTCTTTGCGTCTGGTTCTGGTTGATATGGAATAGCAAAGTCATATATTTTAACTAAGAGCAATAGAGGCATTTTACCCAAACAGGAAAACTCTGCATTATGACAGTCTTGATTGTCTTCACTTACCATAAGAGAATAGCTAATTGGACAATTATTTCAATTTTTCTAGAGTATCAGACTTGATATCCCTATTCATTTATTCATTCAGAAATATTTACTCAGAATTTATAGACTCATACAGAATGCTAGATCACAGTTCCTGTTCTCAAATAGTACATAATATAGTTGGGCAACATGACTAATTGCACATGGAAATAAAGTAAACAATAGGGCAATATAAGGTTTAGGACCTGATAGCACAGGAAATGATAAAATGGAGGGTGAAGCAATGAAAAACATGTTAGAATTAATTTGGAAGTATGTATTCTGACATTATCACAGTATTCTTTTAATTCATTTATTTTAACCTGATGAAATGTGATCCAATAAATCAAATCATGATCCAAACAGTTCTTTGATCATTTCTTTGTATAATTATCACTTTGTCTTCCTAAACAATCTACACAGGTAGAAAAATGTAAGGACTGGACCTACCAAAATATTTGTATAAACTTAAGCTAAATTTTGAATTTACAACAAATTTTTAAGTTAAACAACTTGGACAAAAACATCTTCTTCCTTTCAGATAAATATATAATAAAAGATACAGGGAGTAGAGGAGATGGCATTGGTCAGAAAGACTAGTTGACTAGTTGGAGTAATGACTTTTGAGTCATATACTGACGGCCATAGGTTACAGGCAGGAGGAGAGAATTCCAGACAGAATAGCATGTATAAAGACAACTAGGTAAGAATAAGTAAGTCAACCGTGCATAATAATATCAGACTGATTTGATATAGCAAGCAAATAAAGACAATCTAAGCTTGTAAAATGTTGAAGTTTGGGGTTAGGGAGAAGTAAGAGTGAAATGAATACTAGAATGTGAAATCTGGACTTGATCCAATTGGCAATAGTAAACTCTGCATGCTCCTAAAAGACGCAAAATTGGAACCCCTCTCTTCTTAAAGTTTGTTAATTCTATCATAGTGTTCCTCAACTCAAGTGCAGCGTATTTATACAATACATATGCCTACACAATCCTCTTTAATCTGAGATCACTTTTCCCTTTAAAAAGTGATATTATCTCTAACTGAAATATTACTGTTTTAACAAACCCATACACAGCCCACTGAACTAAGGGGAGATTAAATGTGACAAACCGAGGATATGCTGTAAACAGAAGAATGCGGACGTGGAAGTTCAGAAATGATTGTGGTCTAGGGCTTAACCAAGGAGTCAAGGGAACAAAGGTTTATATGTAAGATGCAAAAACTAGGGAACAAAGGTTTATATGTAAGATGCAAAAACTAGGGGACTTCAATCTGAATGAACAGGGAACATTCTGGATTACTTTATTTTCTGGGCAGAGTATATTTCTTAGGCCTGTGATGTTATTTCTAATGGTTATTGTGTACAATGACTCTTAATGTCTTGGATTTAAAGGTGTACAAGAATCAGATTTCCAAGACTAGCTTCGGGTTTAAGCAGAGAGGACTAGTCTATCAGAGACAAAGCAAGTAAACAAGAAGACATCAAGGATACACCAGGCATGGGCACTATAGTAAGGATTTCCCAAGTACATTTTTGAAGCATTTTCATGATGCATTATTTCATTATAATCCCAATGTAAGGTAGGTAGAAGAGGTATCATTATTCCCATTTTACAAATGATAAAGGGATGCCCTGAAAATGAAAGTAACCTGCAAAAATTCTCAGAGGTAGTTGATAGCCAAGGCAGAATTTAAATCCAGACCTTCTAACTAGAAGTTCAGTGTTTTTTTTCTAACCCTTCCCACTGCTGTCCCACATGAGCCTCTACAAACCTAAACCTTTTTAAAATGCTACATGCACTCTCAGCTGTCTGATCTTAGCACAGACATTAAGTGCGGTGAAGTGTTATAAAAAATGTTTTAACACGAAGTGTGTACGGTACAGAAAGGAGGATTCCTAATAATTCCCTTAGACTCACTTATTAATCCAAAATATTTCGTATAGATAAATAGGAGGATGCTACAAAAAGATTCAAGAGGTAGGTGAACATGAAAAAAAAAAAATATATATATATATTTATAAACACACACATCTATACAATTGTAACCATTTAAGTAGGAGCATCGCAGAGAAAAGTTCATAAGTACAAATGTTATTGCAAAAGCTGCCTTTAGCAGTATATGAAATAGTCATAACAGGCTAAAAATAATAAAAACTTTGAAATAAAGTGAAAAGATACATGTAACTTAAAACTAAGATCTTTCTCTATACAGAAAGGTTAAATTGTGAAGCTGACATTTGCATTTGTTACATTGTCAACGCTTTCTGTCTATCAGCATGTGTACAAACAATATCTAAAGATGTCATCTGCATATTTATACCAAAAGAGCTTATGAACAGGACCTGTCAGTATATTTTAACATCCTTCCAAAACATCAGCTTTTATCAGATATAAACACAACATGTTTAATTTATTAGCTTGGTCTTAATATAAAAAGTTGACAATCATATGTCACTATAACTATTGATAAGGTAAATAAAGACTACAGGAAAATGTCAAAAAGTTATTGAAATGTGTGCTGAAATACTGCATCAAATCATATTTATCAGCTCTTCTCTGGCAATGAACATGTCATATTTTCCCATACATGGCTATTTCTGAAAAGAGGTACCCAGTGGAGCATTTCTGAAACGTCATTCTTAAAGCATCTTAATTCCCAGGTATGAGAAATTTAAAAGAACTCAGAACAGAGGAAACATCTACTATAACACATGGTATTACTCCATTGTTCTACTCAAGTTAAACAGAAATTGTTCTCAAAGAACAGTTCATACTAGATGCGACTTTTTATTGGTATACTTACGTTTTGTGTGCCTATCACTAATCACAGGTGTTTCTTATAAAAACTTGCACTGAAATTATAAATTCTGGGTCTTAAAATTAGTTCAGTAGGCACTTATTGAACACCTACTATGTATATAGCATTTATTCATTTACTTCAGAAAATAAAAAAGTAACAGACCCACTTTTATCTCTTGAAGATCATATAATTGGTTAGAGTAATAAAACATAAGTAAGTGAAAGTCAATAAATTACTTCAGTTGTGACATGGAAACTGTGTCAGTTGGTACAGGTTATAAGTTCCAAGATGAATAATAAGTTCCAAGGTAAAGAAATTCTATAATGAAGTCTTACAAAAGAGTTCACAAAGCAGATGAATAATGGTTGTGAGACTGCAGACATGGAAGACATATCAATATAAGACTAGTAGATTAAGTACTGTCATAGACTAAATTTAAAGCAATCTGAAAACTTTCACCAGTCTTGAAATGCCAATTATTCCAAAATTCAACATTGTTAAACAACAGAGCTTGCTGACTGTAGAGAGCATTTTAGAGCTGAAGAAGCTGAGACACAATGACTTGCCCAATGGTACTCAGGAAGTATCAGAGCTGACACCTAAAGTCAGAACTCTTGACATTTGATCTAGTGTACTTGCCACTGCATCACACTGCCTTTCTTGGCTTATGTTTTATTTGAAAGAAATGTAGTTGGTTAGTCAACCAAGTCACCTTTAAGCTCTATACTAGATCTAGCAGAAATCACAGTGACTTTTTACTAAAGTCAGATAGACTTGATTTCAAGTCCTGGATCCAAATTATCCAAATTATGAGACCTTGGGAAAGTGTCTTAGCTTTTCATAACCTCGTATGTCTGAATTATAACCTGGCTGTGAAGAATAAACAGCATACAATGTGATATCTAGCCTATTAGAGGCCTTCAACTGTTAATTCATTCTCTCCCCCCCCCCCCCCCACCAAAATCCCTACCAGCAAGCATTCTAGACTGAGTGGTTCTTAGGGATAATTTTGCTCCCAAGGGGACATTTGGATCATCTGGAGACATTTTTTGCATTTTTGATTGTCATGTTTGGGGTGGGGGTGGTAATCTGCTGGCATTTAGTGGGTAGAGGCTGCATCAACAAAGAACTATCCAAGCCCCAAAGTTCAGTAGTGCTGAGTTTGAGGAATTCTATTCTATACAAAAGAGAACAACTGCCCATTACCACTAGTGTTCAGTTAAAAGAAAGACCATATCTTTTTGCCCTAAAAGGCAACATTCTGACTGTACCAAAGTATCAATGGTAAGATAGAAATGCATTAGATAATCAAGTATATGCCATGGGCTACAAAAATATAATTGAGTTAATATTCCTCAATTATTGTGTGGCTCCTCCCAACTATTTGCACACAACAGCAATACTGAAGATGAGTAGATCGTTATAAGCTTTTTTTAAATTGGAAGACTGGTAAAATTCTTTAGACAAATTTGAATTTAATGACAACATCAGTTTGTACTTTGAGATATTTCTTAATACCTCTTAGATTCCAAAAGACATTAAAAGCATCTGATATAACAGGAGTAGGCAGATAGTTGCATGAACAACAACAAATTGGCACCCGAGACAGTTGCTTCTGGCATCCTCCCTCTTCTGGAATATACCTGGTATTTCTTCCCTTTCTCTTAGACTTTTATTTTCCCTTATGCCTATTTCTTTTCTCTCTTTTTCTTTTCCCTGCTGTCTGTGCCTCTTGTCACTTGCCAGTGACAGTTGTTTAGCCCCAGTCATGACAGAACTCAAAAGACAAAACACCTTGATTTCATGGCAAGGTTTCAGTGATGCTTTCTTGGAGATAAGAATGAGAAACATAGGCATACACATACTTTAATTTTCACTTTTTAGGTGCTATCCCTATGTAAAAAGTTTTCACAGGGATAGTATTAAAAGAGACCCCATTTTGAAAGGCATTATTAAAGGCACAAGAAATACAGTTGCTCATAATCTATTATTGTAAAAACATTATTTATTATATTTTTAAAAATACAGTTAGTATTTTGAATTTTACTGGGTTTAAATTAAGTCCTTTTCAGAGTAAAAAGTAAACTCTTAATACAAAGAGACTATTTTAAGTAAATTTGGCCTTGGAAATTTTTCTTACGAAATACAGCATATTTTAAATATTAGTGTGAGCCACAGTGCCATCTATGGCCATTTTTTTTCATTTGAATTAGAAAGCACAGTTTTACTACTTTGACAGTCTCTGAACAGTGTGGGAAGAGAGAGAGCCATCTCAGATATAAATGCACTGACAAAAATTTCACCCCAAATCTTTATCTCCAGATACATGGAAAGATCATTTCCTTAGAATCCACCTGAGGGTATAATAATGAGCTTAAAAGAAATAAACTTATATGATAAAAACATTTTGAAATTTTAATATTTCATAAAGACAATCTCTCTGCAAAATCGATAGCAAAATAATGTATTTTTAAACCAACTCTTTTTAGCAGTACACTATGTTAAAAAATGAGAAAATAACAATTATTTTGCTTTAAGAAATATAATAGATTTTTTAAAATAACAGTTGCTGTTCACTATCTGGGGAATGGGACGAGACCCAATTTCCACTGCTATACAATATGTCCATGTTAACGAACATGCATGTGTATCCCCTGAATTAAAAATTTTTTTAAAAGGCAATTGTTTAAGACACAAGATATTATTCTTTATTTTTTTATAATATGAGTTTCTTTTGATTGGTTACTATTCAGAAATAGTTTAAAAGTTATTTCATAATTAAAAACTCTAAATATCCTTTGATATGATCATCATAAGATTCAAATTGATATAAACCATGGGTTATGTTAAGTCAAAAATTTTCCAATCTGGCCACAAAAGGAACTTCAATTTTCCCCCTAAACAAGAGACAAGAAATTCTCTAGTAATTCTACTATCAAGTTGTATGTTATTTTCCCCACACCAATGCACAGCTATCATCATTTGGAACCAAGTAGATTTTCTTTCTTTCTGTTCCAAATTCACTCGGCTTACTGCCAAGAGAAAATACAGACACTGGGGAGGCAAAGAGCAATTCTGTTAAGATCAATGAAGATGTTGGCCATAACAGAATCCTATTTATCCATCACATCCGTACTTCTTTTTCTCTGATTAGAGATTACTAGCAATTTCTTGACAATTCTTGTACAAAATTAAGTTACAATTATTCTTGCAAGACTTCACAGGAGGAAAAAGAAAATGTATATATATATAGTTTTTCCTAGTAAACTCGGAAACACACACACACACACACACACACACCTGGGTTGCATGTCTCACCCTGTTTTCACACACCATCTCATCTATGCCTTTATGATTCTGCTTACTACGGTATTACACTTATTAAGGCTATAAGCTCCTTGAACATTTTGTATCATTCGTCTTTTGATCCCTTGCACAATGCTTGACACATAATAGGTACAAGATACATGTAAGTTGTTCATAGTAATCTATACCAAAACAACAACAAATTGTTGAAAACCATCAAAATTAAATGAATATAATTAAAACTAACTTTAATGAAATGATTAAAACAATACCTGCTTCAAAGTTCTTAGCTTCAGCTTCTTTATTTATTCTTTGAAAATAGTTTAATATTTGTTTTACTACTGAGAGCCTGATTTAAATCATTGTAGTTTCTATCATATTTTTTTCTAGCCATGTATTACATTTGCCTTATATACATGTGCATATTCTAGATCACATTTTTCAGCATATAAAGATATTTGAAACTTTCAAGTTATAGGGCTATTTTGTTGTTGTCTTTAGGCATCTTAAAGTCAATTATTTGTGGCTATGAATAACATTATTTAACAGATACTTGTAGGAAAGTTTAAACTTTACCTCTGAAGATTTTATAATTGAGTCTTCCTGCTGAAATAAACTCACAATAGACCGATTAACAAAAGGAAATGCATACAAATTTATTAATGTGCTTACGAACATGGGAGACCTGCAAATATGAGGCTCAAAAAAGGGCCAGATATCTGAGGCTTAACTAGCACTCTCTTCATAGGGGAGAGGGAGATGGGGCGTGTAGACAATTTTGAAGGGTAGTATATAATATTTAGGGAAATTGAATGAGACCAAAGAGAAGACAATAGTTTGTAAATGATAATCTTTGGAAGCTGAATGGGACAAGTTATGGAAACAGGAGAAGTGGAGCTGTACTGCAAATAAAGGTAGTCTTATTATGCCAAAAAAAGTATCATAGGTAATTCTCAGAGCTGCCCTCAGAATACTACATAAAAAGTCTGGGTATGGTGAGGACTTTAGTCTCACTTTTTCTCTGGTGATTAATCTTTTCTGGTTATTTGATGAGATTCCTAGAGAGGGGATCTTAATTGCATTTCTTTTGGAAGAAGTTTTCCTCAGTCAAATAAGGAAACTTCTAGAGAGAACTATCTCTGTGCTCGGGGAACTGGCTGGGAAGGGAAGTTGTAAAAACAAGAGAAGGTTAGAAAAACCTTGGTTCTGAGGCAGTTATTAAGGTCTTACAATTTCCTTTAGTTCAAAAGTGCTAGTCATGTTAAAGTACCGTACTCTGGGGTATTGTTCTCTGTCTTCTCCCTCTCCTTCTCAACATGTTCTATATCAAGCCAGTGTCTGGCCTAGTCAGGACGATGACTTCTAAAAGTTTCTGGTGTCAGTTATTAGAAAACAGAGAAGGAATGGGAAGGAAATCCAGAGCAATTCAATGTGTATTTTGAACTCTACATGAGAACTTGATGCAAATATGACTCTAAATAGTAATATAATATCATCATAAAATAATATAACAATATATAATTCACTTCTACTACCTTTCATTCTGTCTTCACTACTACAAGGTCAAGGGGAAACCTTGCTTGCTGTTACTGTAGATTAATTTCTAAGATGCTTTTACAAAGCAACATGTGCTAGAATACAAAAGCAACTCAACATAGAAGGTCACATCTGAGAATAAGATGGAAGATTTCATGTTTTAATCCTTTGTGTAAGCTGCCACAGTTAGTCCACTGAAGTGATGTAAAAGAGGGTTTACATTTTTAGGATATTTAAAGAATCTCCTGACACTGAGATACTTTAACCTCTAAACTCTTTAATTATAGGATTACTACTTATTCACAGGAGTCATTGATTAAAAATTAGTGCAGTTTTCAAAGTATTTTCACGTTTACCATCTTATTTGGCCCTCATGTTTCCCCATTACATAGGCAGAATTGATATTACAATCTAGATTTGCAGATAAGAAAACTGAAGCACAGAACAAATACACCACACATCCAAGGCCTCTGATCTATAGTCCCTGAGCTTTTCTCTCCGTTTCACGCTTTCTCTCGGCAGTGTGGTCCATGACCAAATTTGGCATGTATACAATACTAGAAAAAATAGGAGATTAACTATTTCTAGCAAATGTCTAATAATATTTACATGACATTTTTGAAGTATAAGTAAAGTCTTACATAGGAGCCCTAGATCAGATAGATTTGAAATATTTAACTTTTAAAAAGTAGGGGAAAAAAACACATAAACTTCATTGAAACTAAAACCAACATAAGTCTGCAAGATGCTAACCATGGAGACAATAATTTGCTCCTTTCTAAGCTTTACTTTAAAAATTACATTTCCATGAGTAAGACAACCCTAGTCTCACTTCAGCTGAAATTTACTTGTAGACTAGGTTTATATAAAAAGATCAAAATAAGAAAACAATGAAACAAAAAATGTTAGTCATTCAATATGCAAAGATACAAAGCTCCATTATGAAAGTCAAAGAGTACTAGATAAAAAAATTCAGAAGAGATTAACAAAGGGTATCCTTGTTTTAAAGTATAGAATATAGTTTTAAGAAACATATTTAATTTCTATAATCAGACATTTCACACCAAGGCCAATGTCATGTAATGTGACTTTCCAAGGCATAAAATCTGACACTCTCTCCATTTTAAGAATGCAATTACAGGTCAAATTCTTCATAACCAAGAAGAGAAATCTCCATTTCGCAGTAGATTTCCAAGTCCAAGATAGTGGTAACTCGTTTTAAATAATATTTAGCAGAACCAAATAAAGAATGAGAAAATTCGGACATTTCTTTAGAAGCTTCTTTAATGGAGCTTGACCTGTAGTAGCTTTTGTATATTTGCAAAGACACAAGGAGCTTTAAGAACTAATAAAATGAGGATGGAGTCACGTTTCTTGAGGTTTCCCAATGTGACCACACTTAAGCATTTCAGAGACATTTCTTGCAAAGGCTTAAAATCTATGACCTAATGAACTTCTTAAAAGAAATGTACAGAAATGAGACTTTCTATACATGCTCCATTTTCTGCTAGGTTTACGAGGACGTGAAATCAACAGAAAAGTCTCTGGCAAAATCTATTCTAACCCCACTTTAACTTCTTGTACAAAAAAGCTTAAAACAGTTGACATAGCAAACTTTTCAACTACTATTACACAGTTTCAAAACCTTCAGCCTGGAGATCATATCTGGCTCAGTCTTTATCACAACCAGCTGAAAGCTCAGAAAAGCTATATGCTAAGTCAAAAGTGACTAACTCATTTTAAGTTTTGTTCTAATCTCACACATGTGGAGCTAAATAAGGACAATGAAAATGGCATAAAAAGCAACTGAAGATTCATGAAAAAAGAAATGAGAAGTTAGAACCATGATGTGTCATTTCAAGTTGCTAACTTACTTTAGCTTAGCAAAGCACAAAATTGACGCCTTTTATTCAAGTATTTTTGTAACCCTAGGGCCTAAGAATGAAAACTCTAGTTCAGTTGGTAGCATTAAATAATGCAATTGTGAGTTTCAAGATTCCTAGAACACAATCCTTAAGAGGACACTGAACATGTGCACATCAGTTCTGTATTGAGCCACCACCGTGAGGCCTTTGGTTCCTTCAGCATAGTCAATACCATAGAGTTACTGTCTCCCCTTTTAACATCTGACATTTATCAGGAGGGTGATTAGCAAGTACTTTCATAAAAGGCATTTCGTTTAAAAATCAATTAGTTACTTTTCTTTCCAAAGAAGAGTATACCAACATGAAGACTGAGAGTGACTCAAAAGGGAAAACCAAGCAAAATGCTTGTCTTTTTAACTATGTAGTATTTTTCCCAGAGATATTAAACAGAGGTTCCACAAATCTTGACAACACAGTCTCTGGCCATATATTTGCAAATATCAGACTTTTTTGACCATGGGACAGTTTATAAGCAACCAATAAAAAGTTTACTATTTATGAGCAAACAATTTAACATTAAAACAGAGCTGGCTTTTTGACGATGGCAATTAGCTTTTTCATGTTCCAAACACCAAATAACATTTTCCCATTAATTTTTAAACCGATGTGGCTTTAACTTAAAATAAACTGTACATCAAAAGAATGGAAAATAAACAGCCAGGAACACAATTTGACGAATTGGATTTATTTAGTTTATTTATCTAAACAGGGACCATTGGATCTCTTTAATAGGCTGACAGTTGCACTGGGCTGGTTAATAAAACATTCAACACAGTGTCTTCAGCCAATATAGAAATGCAAATCCCATCAGAAATATTTTATTCATGAGGCGGTAATTTCAGTTACTACCATAGTTTTTTTTTTTTTTTTTTTAATGGCACTCTGCAAACAAACAGTGCCATCTAGTGACTAACAATAAAGTCAAATTTGTCACTGGTTTATAATTAATCTTTCAAAATCTTACTTTTTAAAAATCTGTTCTCTTTATTTCCTACGTAAGATCCAAGTGGCTGGACAAAACAAAAAAACAACAGAAAAGTCGATGATAATTTGTTAAGTAATTTAAGAAGGATTATAAGCATAAAAAACTGCAATAACACTAATAAACTATAAAAATATATAAAGCAACTTAGCACTGTCTCTGAAAAATATATACTTCATCTATTTAAAAATCTCAAACAACTAGAAATATCATGAAGTCATAGCAAAAATTTGTTCTTCTACCATAAAATGGCACCATAACTTTAATTCCAATGATGAAAAAACATTGTTAAGTAGGTAGAAAAATAAAGCCTATTAAATTGCAAAACTTAATCAGGATTCTGACACCAATTTTTAAAAAATTTACACACATGTGAGTGCATATACATACATCTATCCTCAGTACACAACTTTCCCAATGACTACAGTGAATACGGAAGTTATTCTTACAGTTCATAAAACTCTACAACAGCTAAAGGTCAACAATCTCAAACCCAGAGTCATCATCATAAAAACAGTCACATTGGAAGACAGCGTCAGAGTTTCCAACGTGAAGAAAATCTATTAAGGCCAACCTCAAATTCAGCACATAAGACCAACAATAAAATATTTAACACATAGTACTGTTCTAATCACGTATACATGGTGAGGAGAAGGGTCAAGAACATGAACCTTTTACAGCCTCTTGGATGAGACCAAAGTGACACACAAGCACAGATTAGCTCCCAGAAGACAATGACTACAGCTGAGGATAGATTTTTGGCCTCTTCCCTACCAGGTGGGTCTATTTCCTGTGTTGGCCTTTGAAACTAACGGGGGCTCAGTGAGTAGACTTACCAGAGTCAAAACCTGGAAAGAGAATCCTACAAAGAAGGGCAACTTCATGATGATTTTCTAACAATTTCACCTAGTGAGGCCTTAGCAATGGAGAACCATCTTTTTAAGAAAATGACTAGAAACAAGAAAAATAATAAGTATGCATATGTACATAACATATAAATATAGTAACAGTTTCTCTCTTGAAGGTCATAGTCACATCCAGATAACTAAAAGAAATAGTCTTGAATTTCTGATTAAGAAATGTTGAGAATGTAAAATTAGTTCAGTGTTAGACAAGATTCTGAGAACCAAGCATATTTGCTAGCATTATCAACATTAATATATCTTTCATGGAAGAGGGCCTTAGAAGAACTCTCAGTTGTATTTAATTCTAGAATCTGTAAAATCCCTATATCACAGATAATATAATTGTTTTCGGATTAAGTAAGTGACGCATATAAAGTACTTAGCCCTGGTCTGCCTATGATTTTTATTTTTTTAAATCACATTCTAACAGAGAAAATATGGAGAAAGGACAAAAATGAACTGATGAGCCATAATAAAAATACAGTTCCAAGCATATTTTATTAAGAGCCATAAAACTGTTGATACCTTTTGGCTTGGGAATCTGCCTTCTGAGAAATGATCCTGATGAAAAGAAACCTATTCAAATATGTTGATTTTGACACAGTAAGTTTTAGAGGAAGTAAATGAAAATATGTTAGAATTCAACAAAAGACTGACACCACTCAATGAAACACTATGCACCCATTAAAATGATCCTAGAAGTTACAGAAATGGAAAATACCAATGTCAGAATCTTATGTTTAAAAGAAAAGAAAATATGTGGATCAAGTAAGATCATTATTATGTAAAACAAAACAATAAATTATGCAAGGGAGAGAGGAAGGGAAGATTGGAAGAAAACAAACCAAAATGCCAAATATGGCTCTTTTGAGGTAAAAAGGCTGAGGTGATTTTTTTTCTTCTTTTACTCGTCTGTATTTTCATAATGAACAAGTATTATATTTACACAAAACCAAACAACAAATTCAATTTTTAAAAATAGCAGGTATATTTATTAGGTATACATAGTAAAGAAAATTTTTTCTGAGGTGGTTCTGTCCAGTCTGGCTTTCTCATTTCTTTTTAGAATGCACTTATATTCCTGCAAGAAGGATTAGCTGATGCTATAATTACCACATATTACCACTGAGACTATCCAAACCTCTAAAACATGCTCTCACGGTTTCCTACAGCTGCCACAGAAATAGAAGTAAAATAGCCCAGGAAACCATAAGTACAGAAAAGATAAAATATAGACAGTAGCGTCAAGTTCTTAAACTTTCCACAAATATCAAAATTTAAATTCACCTTTCTCATTTGCACTTCTTTAGTCTATCTCAGATTTTTTTTTAAAAAAAGAAGAATATGGGCACTGGCTTTACTCACAAACTCAGATACTCAAGTTGTCCATTCACCTATGAAAAGAGAGAGTACAGGTAGTAGCAGTAAAAGCTTCAAGCTGTTCCACAACATCCTTTGAACCCTGACCTAAGGGACCAACTCCGATAGTCTGCAGGTAGTTGGATTTCTAGGACCATTCAGCCTCACTGCTGAGACTGTCAATAGAAGTGCCATTCTCTGATGTAGACCAGCTCTGCACTAGGAGCTGGTCTAACAATCACATCACATAGTCTGCCAAACAGGAAAGGACAGCATTCTGGCGCCACTGACCTGGGAATAGAAGTGAACTTGAGACTGAGGCTAAAAGGCTTTATTTCTAACATTCGTTACAGTCTAATCCTCCACCCGAAACCCTTCTGTATGTGTGTGTCTTAACGTAAATCCAGCTTTTTAACAAGAAAAAAGAAATATGCAACTATACAAATCAACCACAAGATGGTGCTAGCATCATAGTACAATATCAGAGATGTGAAAAGCATTCAACACACCATGTCCTCATGACCTTTGGAATCTTATACTGGCACATCACTTGTTTCTTTTTCTATTTACTGCGACTTGGTCAAACATTCTATATGATTTTGGTGGGTTTTTTGGTGTGTATAAGCTTAGGGTTTTTAAATTCGATTTTATTTTCTTCAGAAGCAAACAATAATCTTAAACTTGAAAACATTCTCAATTATTATTTTTTTCTTTTGGTTGGTATACCTTCTTGCAGTATCCTGACATGAGAAGGTCCTAGGTAACCTCATACCAATATTGAAGGAAGAAATTACAAGAACAGCTTGCATGCATTCCAATTTTTTAGAAAGTTTCTCCCCCCCCCCCCAAATACCTACAGAGGCTTTTAAGTAAATTTTTATGGACATTTGAAGAGGGACAGGTTGTAAAGGATCATGAAAAGGACATTAGAATGGGGGCTTAGTTATTCAGTTTTGTTCCTGGTTCAAAAAAGCAGGGTGACTTTAAGGTAAGTCATTTGGTCTCCCTGTCTAAAAATAAAGTTTTTGGATTTGACCTCTTCTGGACCTAATATTCTTAACTTATTCTGAGACTACAAGAAACTAACAATGAACAATATTAGGCTAAAAGGGACCAAAAATCCAGAAGAATGAAATTAGACATGTGAACTGAATTAACAGGAATGTCAACAGTATAAATAGAAACATAAATATGACAATTAACTTCTCTTAACCTCCCACAATGTTGATTACAAATTACAGCCTGAATTTTTAAATATTTTAAATAGGGATTTAGTCAGTTACACATTTTATTCTATGATAAGTCATGGTAATGAAGGAAATAAAATATGCTGCCCCAAAATATACTTATTAGGCATATTTCCAGGTGGCTATTCAGAGGGGCTGTACACACAGGAATGGCTTTGAAATGCTGCCCTTTTGGGGGAAATTGCATCTGTAGAGGAAACTGACTAGTGAAGTAAAGAGCAGATGCAAATAGGCTTTCTCTGAGGTTCCTCCTCTTCTACCATATCTAGATCTTGGAAAGATTAACTCACAGGAAAAAAACACTAAAAGTCTGATACTTTTAAAGGTATCAGAGAAACTGTTACTACAGGTTACCATCTATTCTTTCTGCGGGCTGCTACCTGTGAGGCCTCATCTGCATCACAAAACAAGTTTTGTTCACAGTTCCATCCCTCTCCCTCCTGTAACCTGTCACCAGCTCCAAGCTTCCATTCCTTTCTATACCTCTCCTATCCCTCCACTATCCTTCCTATAACCTGTCACAAGCTCCAAGTTTCTGTTCCTTTTTGTACCAGTATAAAAGCTTCAGTTATCTGGCACATCTTCAAGTCTCATAGTTTGTGTGTGGCTACCATGTTTCTGCACATAGTAAATTTTGTTTGTTTTTTTCTCCTCTTAATTTGTCAACTGTCAATTCATTTCAGCAGACTTAGACTTGAATCTTCAGTAAGATTCAACTTCTCTATAGTAAACAGCAGACTATTATTTTTCATTCTCAGATGCATACAATTAACTAATAAGGAATTAAATAAACATTAAAACTACATTGAACTTGCATTTCCAGTAATGATAAAGTAATTGGTACAAGACTAACTCTTCTGTTTTAAACAACTGTAAAAATGAACAAGATGTATGAATCAATTGTTTTTCACAGCTGGGCAACAGGTAGCACAGGAGTGTAATTCCTTGAAGAGGAGGAACACGTAAAATGAGTCCCACAATGGCCATGGCTCCCAGCCTGGAAGCACTTTCTCCTGAAAGGCCACACCTTAAAAATAGGGCTATTCTAAACAAGGTCTAACAAAGTTTAATAATAATATCTGAAAGGCCACATCTGGTCTGCTGGTAAGTCATCTAAATGCCTGAATAAAGCTTCACGTTCTCTAAAGTATGTACTGTTAACAAAGGCAATATCATGTCCACAGAGGCAAAAATTGGTTCATGGGAGGATGAAGAATCTTGGATATTAATAAGATGTGTGGCCCTCCAAAGGGTCATAGTACATGAAAGGATGTGTACAGATATACAGTATATCTGTGATATTAAATTTCATGGGGAGAGGGTTGGAATAATTATTATAAAAATGTCTAAAAAGTTTCCTTAAAAGAGTGATAATGAAGAAAATGTCAAGATACACTGCTCTAAAGGAAAGTAATAAAATCTAGGCTTTCCACAACAAAGAATCCACAATATCAAGTGGACAATTATAAAATTACTAGACATGTGAAGAAGCAAGGGGACAGAAAACCTAGAAAAACTGACCTGGATTTTATCCAGCAAACAATGAGGACTCTAGGATTTTGTGTAATAGCATGTCATATTCAGATCAGTGTGTTTGTAAGGTAATTCTAGAATGGTGTAGAGGGTTTAGAATAAGAGAAGAACACAGGTGGGAAAGACTACTACCATTATCCAGACTGAGGCATCATGAAGTCTCCCAGTAGTAGAGACATTTAGCTGGAAGAACTAATTCTCAGGGACCAACTGGATGCGCAAGGTTGAAACAATAACAATAACACTGAAATGACCCAGCATTCATTGAATCTGTGTGTTTGTGTTTAAGGAATTCTGGGTTAGAAGTGTCTAACAAGTAGCAAGAAATATGGATCTAGAGGTATAGATAGGTCTGGGTTAGAAATACAAGTGAGTATAGATGAAATCACTGAAGCCATGGAGTGACAACAATATACAAATTAAGACAGTAGAGTAGAGCCCTAGCAAAAATAGCCACACCCACCCTGCTGGCCACTCTCTGTTCATTTACTCACTTTATTTTTTTTCACAGAATTTATCACTACCTGAAATTATAACACATACGTATTTGTTTATTGTCATTCCCACTAGAATTTTACTCCACTAGATTTTTTTCACCCCACTAGAATTTAAATTCCATGAGAGCAAGAACTTTATCTTTGTTCACCACTGTATTCTAGCACCTCAGATGTACAGGACTCAAGAAAGACTTATTGAATGAGATCCATAATTAAGCTAAGCCTTTTGGTTCTATCATGAGATTAGGACAGTAATCTATATCTGCTCCGTCTGCTCTTCATACAATGAAATGAAATGAAGTAATGTATGTTAAAGTACTTTACAAACTGTAAATCACTATATAATAGAAGTGGTGGTGGTGGTGGTGGTGAAAGATATTTCCTGACATGGTAGAAGAAATCTGTGGTAGCAAAAATACATATAAACACATGAATTTTTAACAATAGTCTAGAGGATAAATTTTTAGTTCATAGTTGTTGGTTCTACAGCTGAGAAAGGAACACTTATCCAAATATAGGGAGTGCCAAAAAAAACGTACATGCATGTTGGGTTTTTTTGAGTCTGAGTCTCATTCTGTCACCCAGGCTGGAGTGCAGTGGCATGCTCACAGCCACCATAGTTTCAACCTGCTGGACTCAGGCGATCCTTCCACTTCAGCCCTTCCAAGTCGCTGGAACCATAGGCGTGTGCCACCAGGCCCGGCTAATTTTTTGACTTATTGTAGAGACAAGGTCTCATCATGTTGCCCAGGCTGGTCTCGAACCGTCATGTTGCCCAGGCTGGTCTCGAACCGTCATGTTGCCTAGGCTGCTCATCCCACCTCAGCCTCCCAAAGTGCTGGGATTAAAGGCATGAGCCACCACATCCGGCTTATGTATATATATTTTAAGAGATGTTATCTATGTATTACTTTTCAAAGTTGAATTAAATTACAGTAGCAATGTGCAGTGTAATGTTCACTCAACTGTGCTTCCGTCATTTTCTTTGTCCTGCTTGTTGCTTGGTGATGCTAGCATTCAACTGATTAATGCCATCTTTTAAGCAAATGTCATACTTAAAGTATGTATACATTTTTTTGACACTCCTTGTATACAATTTCCAAATACCTAAAGAACTTTATACAGTATGGAATTCTTTGGGAAACAAAAAAGATGAAAGACTGGGTTAGCTGACATAATAAGCCACAGAAGTAACTTAACTTCTGAAAATATTTTAAGAAGAAAAGATTAAAACTAAACCAAATGTTATGGGCTGAATTGTGTCACCCAAAAATGTGTATGCTGCAGTCCTAATTATCATACTTGAGAATGTGACTGTATTTGAAGGCAGAGTATTTGAAGAGGTAATTAAGTTAAAATAAGGTCATTGGTATGGGCCTTAATTCAATGTGACTGGTGTTTTATAAGAAGATAAAATTAGGATATAGAAATGTACAGAGGGAAGATCATATGAAGACACAGGTAGAAGCCATCTACAAATCAAGGCCAGAGGTTCCCTAAGGCACCAACCTTGCCAACACCTTGATCTCGAACTTCCAGCCTCCAAAATTTTAAGAAAACAAATTTCTGTTGTATAAGCCACCCAGTTTGTTGCATTTTGTTATGGCAAGCCTTAGCAAATTAATACCCTTTGCTTTTCTGGAATCTATGAGAAAAATCTTTGAAAAAGAATTCTAGAAAAAATAAGGTAAGCAGCCAGGCACAGTGGCTTACCCCTGTAATCCCAGTAATTTGGGAAGTGGAGGCAAGAAGATTACCTGAGCTCAGGGGTTCAAGACCAGCCTGGGCAGCTTGACAAGACCTCATCTCTACAATAAATCCAAAAACTAGCAGAGCACCGTGGTGTGCACCTATGAAAGCTACTTGGAAGGCTAAGGTAGAAGGATCACTGGAGTCCAGCAGGTCAAGGCTGTAGGGGCCATGCCCATGCCACTGCACTACAGCCTGGGTAACAAAGAGAGACTCCTACTCAAAAAAAAAAAAAAAAAAGTAAGGAAACTAAAATAATCCTTATAAATATATTATTTTTGGATTTTTTGTAGAGCTGAGGTCTCACTATGTTACCTAGGCTGGTCTCAAACTCCTGGGTCCACGCATTCTTCCTGCCTAAGCTCCCAAAGCACTTGTTTTATAGGAATGAACCAAAACCCTTACCCAAAAAAAAAAAAAAAAAAAAAAAAAGTAAGGAAACTAAAACAATCCTACTGGCCTATAATCCCAGTGCTTTGGGAGCTGAGGCAGGAAGACTGCTTGGATCCAGGAATTTGAGACCAGCCTAGGCAACATAGTGAGACCTCAGTTCTACAAAAAATCCAAAAATTAGCCAAGTGTGGTGGCACGTGCTGGTAGTCCCAGCCACACAGGAGGCTGAGGCAGAAGAATTGCCTGAGCCCAGGAGGTTGAGGCTATGATAAGCCATGATTGTGCCACTGAACTGCAGCCTGACCAACAGAGTAAGACCCCAACTTAATATATATATATATATTTTCATCACTTATATTGAACAATTAACTTTAGTTAGAATAGTCTCAGTATAAATTTGATTTGTCATTTTTTTTTTTTTTTGAGTTGGAATCTCACTCTGTCACCCAGACTGGAGTGCAGTGGCCGCTCCCAGCCACCGCAGCCTCGACCTGCTGGGCTCCGGCGATCCTTCCGCCTCAGCCTTCCAAGTTGCTGGAACTACAGGCGTATGCTACCACACCCGGCTAATTT
>CAUYQG010163030.1:0-16130 GCA_963574415.1 Tarsius wallacei
CAATCCACTCACCTCAGCCTCCCAAGGCACGGGATTACAGGCTGAGCCACCGAACCTGGCTTGATTTAATACATATTAAATTATTGTAATAAGATTCATTGAATATTGTAATAAGATTCATTCTTTTATCCATTTAAAAAAATGATCTCTCATATATTCTTAATTCTGATATTCCACTAACTTGTCTATCCTTACCTTACCATAATAGTATTATTTTTAGTGCAAATTTAAACTGGGTGTAAAAATAGTCATTCTTTCTTCAAAATATATGTGATTTTTCTGGGTTCCTTTCTTTTTCCAAGATGTGATGGTCAATTTCATGTGTCAATTTGCCTAGGCTATAGTGCTTAGTTACTTAATCAAATATGAATCTAGGTGTTACTGCACAGCTATTTTGCAGATGTGGTTAGCATCTACAGTTAGTTGACTGTATGTAAGGGAGATTATCCCTAATGAAGTGGCTTTGCCTCATTCAATCAGTTGTAAGCTTTAAGAGCATAAACTGAAGTTTTGCAGAGATAGAAAATTCTGCTACAAGACTGCAGCATCAAATCCTGCCTGAGTTTCCAACCTAACAATCTCTGATACACTAGATATACAGAATCAGTTGTTAAGTTTCACATGACAAACCCATTGGAAATAGCTATGCAGTTGGGTTTAAATATTGACTAGTTTGGAGAAAATTGACATCTTTACAATACTGAATTTTCTTACAAAAGAAAATAGGATGATGTCATCTGGATCACTTCTCTATTACTTCAATAAATGTTTATACCATATATTTCTGGCCCAGACTTGTCAGCTAATTAATAGATATGGCTTTGTGCTTTTTAAAAAAAGACACTTTTATTTATATTACATGTTCATCTTGTGGCTGGCATCAAGTTAAGGTTCTTTTATTTTTACATATGCAAATTTTATCTGCTTGTATCATCAATTTTTAATTAAAATTTGGTTGTATATTTTGGATTTTTTAAAATAGAAAGAATATTATTAAGGAAGATTTTTTTCTGCTGAGGATTTTTGTTTGTTTGTTTGTTTGTTTATAAGTTACTCCTCTAAAATAACCTGCCTGAATTCCTTCTGGCCTTGAAATCATGCATTTGCAAGGACAAGAAAATGTGTTATATATAAGCTGCTTTCTCTTGACAGAAAAGAAAGAAAAAGAAAGAAACCAAAATACAAACATAAAACAGTTAGCATTTCCCCTTAATTGCACTTGGCCATTTGGTACACTTGGAGTTTAGACCCTGTCCATAAGGAAGCCTTGTGATAGAGTCCAACATGACTTTTGACAAGCTGTGTAATTTTGTCATTGAGTTTCTATAAAAGGAAAGACATTTGCTCCAATTATAACCACCATCCTTTGGTATTGGAAGGTAGTATATTTCTTCCTCATCTGGTTCACTTCTGTTTCTTGCTCAATGTTTCCAGAAGCCAGGTGGAAAAGATGAGTTATTAATTGAATGCCCTAGGTATCCACTAAACTAGAAATAATCTGTAATTACTGATACCTTTCTCTTATTTGTTTCTTCTATTATTGCATTAAATATAATTGCTAGTAAAATTGTGAAGAGTAGTCACAATAGGAAGCCTTTTCATCTTGGTCCTGGAATGACTTCATTTTAAATAATAGAATCATTACATTTGCTATAAGTTTCTGGTGGGTTGTATTTATCAATTTTATATTTACTTTTAATTCTTGCTTATAAAAGTGTGCTCTTACTGCTATGAATAGAAGTTAACTTACCTCTGTTGCTATGTTAAGGTGTAGATTTTCTTGAACATATTGAAATTTCAGTAAATACCTAGTTTAAATTGTGTGTGTGTGTGCAAGTATGTGTACATGCAAAAGCAGATCATTACAATTAACTCTACAAATCAAACAAATTTGTTAATACACATTGCTAATTTGGCTGTCACTTCATTGGGTAATTGTCCTTTTAGGTGGATTTTAAAGATGTGAAGATTTTAAAAAGCATTAATTTAAAAAATTGTTTTCCAGCTTCATATACTACTTCCACATTCTTCCTTTTACTTACATATGTTCTTGAAAATGAGCATTTCTTTGAATCCAAATACTTAACAACTCACATAAATGCTATGATATTTCATATTCATTTAGTCTTATTATTAAAAAAATTATCCACGTTGCTTGTATCTATATTTCTTCTAATTTGTGCACATTACACAATGGTATGCATCTGGTGGTGAACACAAGATGTGCAACTTGCCAAATATCACTGCAAGAAATATCTTTCTTTATGTCTCTGATGAAATTCATGAAAACTGCTTCAGTGATTGGAATTGTTACAATAAAGTTTGTGGGTATATTGAATATGAGCAGATAGTGCCAGGTTATTCAAAATTTCATCACTATTCTACATTCCTAGTGGTAGGAAATGAACCTTCCTGGAAGAGGACTTCCCTCTGGACACTTGTTACTATCCATTTTCTTATTTTTTGCTACTCTTTAGTCTAATGCATCTTCCATCTATAATTTAAATTTCATATCTCTGAATTTCAAGCATTGTATTTCTAAAAATCATATTAACATTTTGTCTCTTCTCCAGCAGACTGTTTTACTTCTATGAGTATATATGTGTATATATAGTGTATATATATATATATATAATGTTTATATAATGTATATATATATGTACAATGTTTATAATGTTTTTTGTTGGCATATTATAGGTAGTAATAGTTTAAAGATTTGTGAAATTGTAAATATCTTCTCTCATTTTGTCATCTTATTTTTTTGGCAGTTTCTTTACAAAAAAAAGTCTTTAGTTTTAATAGAACTAAATTAACTATTAAGTGCCATGTAATGTGGCTTCAGGAATTCGTTTTAAAAGCTTCTTTTTAAAAACCCTATTTTTATTTATTAAAAATGTGAAAGACAATAAGATAATATTATTTGTTATAACTAAGTTGATTTTGACATTTAAGGAAATATTTGGTAAGATAAATTGTTTTGTCTGGACAACTCTATCTCTAGTATATAATATTAAGTTTATATCTCTGTGTCTATCCTTATAACACTACTAATTCTAGCAAAAAGTGAAAAATTAATAGCATATTTATAGCAAAGTGTCTGAGAAATACGAGAAATTTGTATCATAAATGTATTATTAGAAAGATTAAGGTTATTGAACCGCTCAGTGTGACCCCTTGTTATTTTGTTGACTCAGGTGCTGCTCATTGGCTTCTTATCCCCAGTGTCCAGTAAGACTGGCCTCCTGTTTCTTTAAACACATGGACAGCTCCTGCCTCAGAGTTTGTTCCCTTACTTGGTTCTGAGTAGAAGGCTCCTCTTTCAGATTGAAACAAATTTTACTCTCTCACTTTCTTTAGGTCTTTTCTCAGATCTTGCCTTCACTGGTATCCTCTCCTGAAACTCCTCTCCTCGCCAACTTCTCTTCTTCCCCGCCCTATATTTTTCCTTATCTCATATTTCTCCTTAACCTATAATTATTTTAGTTATAGATGTCATCTACTTTCTGTCTCCTCAACTAAAATTTAAGCTCTATGAAGGCAAGAATTTTTGTGTACTTTCTTTTCTTCTGTATCCTTATCACACTGAACAAGAACTTAATGGGTTGTTCCTTAAGTATTTATTTTTTAAATGAATGAATCAATGCATTCAGATTGGTAAAAATTCAATTATCTCTTTCTGATTTAGGAATTATCACAAATGATTGAAAACTATCGGTATCTGTTTATTGCTCCACAGGGAAAATAAAACAAAAGTAATAAAAAAATTTTGGTCATCTTGATCAGCTTTTTCATAATTTAATAATAATTCTAAATATGTTATCTTGACATTAAAAAAATGATTGGGGATTATTAACAATGGGAATAAATACTCAATTTATCCCCCTTGGCTTCTAAAAGCAAAAGAAATAAGGACTAGAGATCAAAGTGTATATTTAAATTTAAATGAATTACAAATTTGCATTTAAAATATTTCCATTTATGAAGTTATTATGTACATAGACAATATGTGCTTAAATATATATCACTGCTTATGTATACAATATGTAGGCAATGAAGCAAATCTCTTTTCATGACCCTTATTTTCTAATATGGGTTATTAGATATTGCTAAGATAATAGTGTACAATATAGGACCTATTTCTTTAGATCAAAAGTAATGCAAAACATACTAAATTGCAGATTTATATTTTTCTGCAAAAACTGGGACAAATTTAGCAAGCAATCTCTCTTCTAAGATTTCATTAATTTCATAAAATATGACACTGTGTTTATTAGCATACTGTGAAACATTACCATAGATGATTATAATTAAACTACACTTATCAAAATAATGAATAAAGCACATTTTGTGGTACAGCAGTGTTGATGTTTTCCATATTTATTTGTTCACTAACTAATCTGCCAAATTCAGTAATCTCTAGTGAGTCTCTTAGTTATTAGTGTAAATTACTGAGGGTCTATTCTAATAATAAATTATAATAGCAATTCTGGGAAACAAAGCATTATCAGCTTAATGTCTAAACATTTTTTTGTGTGTGTGGAGGGTATAAATTAAGAACACAATGAAACATTTTTCATTCAATTAGAATATGTTTCCAGAGGGTTATAAGGCAATTAAAAAAACTGCATGTAATGGATATATCAAAGCACCTGAATTTTAACAGTATCAGAATATATTTAGTATATTCTAAAGAAGAGGGTTGGTTGCATAATGCATCACAAAAGAGGAGGTTATAACCTGAAAGCACCTCTAAAGCTAAGATTTCTAAAATGTCCTCGATTCTTCCATCCACTTTCTTAACTCTCTGAAACTGGAATATGCTATTTCTGAATTACAGTATATAAGAGCCATGGCCATTGAAAAATTTCATATAGTGTATTAATAAATTTGTTTTTAAAAATTTTTTAATAAACATTAATTGAACACCTACTCTATATTCAGTGCTCTTTGAAACACTGGGGGTATAAAGCTTAACATTACTGAAAAAATTATCTTCCTCTGTAGAGTTCTAAGTTGAATTTGAAGAGAAAGAAACAAAATATGATAAACAACTAAAAGAATGTAGCATACAGTCCAGAGAATACTAATTGGGTTCCTAAATCTACCCTCCTTCTTCTTAAGTATATATGGTCTTTTGGGCATTTTCAAGATTCCTTTGCAGATAAATGTAGCCATGAGATACATTTTTCAAGGTGATATTGTACACAGAAGACATATGTTCCTCTTGCAGGTATGATGAGAAAAGTCTTGAAATAGTTGTGCACATGACTGAACTGGTCAAATGGACAGAAATCACTTTATACCCTAGCGTTATTCAATGACTGCAAAGATACTCAAGACCTAGACTATCATCTTGAATTATTTTGAGGGTAAGAAATAAATTCTACTTTTCTTAGAAAAACAATTATTGTTGGTTCACTTTGTTTAGCATCACAGGATCAGTCTGACTGATACAGTTAAGGTATAGTATGTTAAATATTAAGGAGATAAAATACATGAAAGAATACCATAAAACTTTTGTTCCTCTGCCATGTCTGACTTCTACCACATGATACAAGATGGCTGCTCAGTCTCATGCTTTCATGTCTACCTTCCAGTCAATAAGAAGAAAAGAACTAAGAGGGTTTAAATTCAAAAGTTTATGATAAGGATTAAATTGAAAAAAAATATCAAAGAACTCATAAGACATGTCTGCTTATATCCCTAGGAATCAAATGTCATGTGATATCACATAATATTCAATTCCTCTGACTTGAAAGGAGATTAGGAAATACACTCATTTTTCCAGGCAATATTGTGCATGCAGAAAATCATGACTTTTATTAGTGAGGATCAAGGGAAGATATTTTGGGACCAGACGAGGTCTGACACAGAGAATTAGGTATAAGAGAACTCCAAGTGATGTCTTTAAAGTTGAAATGTGAAACTAATGTGAAATTAGCCAGGTAAAGAAAAGTTGAAGGGAATTGTGGTTGAAGCAAAGAAGACAAATAAGCATAAGAGAGCTTGGTGCATTTGGGAAACTCTCAGACCTTCTCTGTTGTACAAATGTTCAATGAAGCTAAAAAATTAGGGCTCAGAAAACATATGAATTGTAGAAACAAATTTGAGAATTATCAGCATACAGGTAATTTTGAAATCATGAATGTGATGAAATCACAAGCTAGAAAGTTTAGAGAAAGATGGGGGTTGTATTTAAGTATTGTCTGAAGGAAAGAAGAGAGTAAAAGAGAAACAGAGAAATATGAGAGGAAAAAATATTATATGGAAAATTAGTATTAGCATACTTAATATTACAAGAATCATCAGAGACATGTAACACCAAGAAGAAAAAACTTGATCAAGTAAAGAGAAAGTGGAGCTAGGATGAGTAATGGGGAAATGTCATTGAATTTATCATAAAGGAATTTACTAGCAACTTTGGAACTTTATTTTCCATGGAATGTTTACTTAAAAATAGATTTGAAAGCATTAAACAAAGAATGTAAGGTGCAACTGGATGTTGATATTGGCCCACAGGTCAGCCCTTAGAATCAGACTTTGGTTAGAATTCTAGCACCAGGACCAAGTAAAAGTGAAACCTTAGAAAAAGAACTTAACGTTGCTGTTTCCACCTAGTAGATTGGCCATAATAGTACCAATTTCAATGTTTGTAATGAGAGTTAAATGGAATGATATATGTAAAAATACTTAGGATAATACCAAGTTCAAGTTGTAGGACAAATACAGTGAAGCTGGTAAATGAATGAGAAAAAATGGTGGACACAGTCATGGGGTAAACTCTTTAAAGAAAGAAGAGATGATAACATCAAGGGCACAGTAAGGTCACCTTTGCAGAATGATTAAATTATCTCTGTTGTCTGAAACAAAAAGAAACTGAGAAGAGATAGGAACTTTAAAGCAGGAGGAAGAAAATTAACGGAGTTTATGTTGAAAAGTTTATAAAGACCAGCAAGATGGATTCATTCAATAAACAAGTGCTTACTCTGTTGCTGGAAAGAAAGACACTGTGACTGACAGAGAATTGACACCTCTGGACAGTAATGGATTTATCAATGGATGAAACTGGAGGCCTAAGGATTTGGAAAAATATCTGGGAAACATACTGTGGATGGGAGTTAATATAAAGTGTCAGAAGATTAGTAGAAAGCTGTGGAAGGGAGCGAATATGTAAAATGGGCACATACAGTGTGACTTGATTACCTTAAGCCTTTGTCTAGTACAAAGTTAAAAATTTCTCTTTTTACAGAAAAGAAATTAAGGCAGTGAAAAGAGAGTGCGAGACAAGGGAAAGACAAAGAAAGAAAATGAAATTTTAAAGAGCAAAAACTTTACTACAGACTTCATAATTAATTCTAGCCCCTGTCCTTAGTCCTAGTTCTTCATATTACATTTTGAAGGCTTTTTTTGATCTGAAGAATAATGAGGTCACTTGCTAACCCTGGTATGAGAAAGGCCTTTGGATATTTTAAGAACATGCTATTCTCTTTTACTATAATGATAGCTTTTGCTAACAGCACAGGAGTCTTAACTGTATAATTTTTCTTGTCTTTCTTTGGGTGACCTCCTGTTCAGACCAAGGAAGCTCATGTCACATTACACTCAGGGATAACTGGGAAACTTGAGCGGCTGTGGATTGCTTCTTAATTACAGACAGTGTATTGTTCTTTAAATGTTTACTGTCAATTTCTAGATAGGACTTTAAAGGCCTTTTAACTTTCTTAGACCCTTGGCTTTGTACATATAGCTAATGTGATTCTGAACACCGTCATCTTTTATTGCCTTTTAAAATACCCATTTTTCATTTTCCAATCAAGATTCCCTCTCTTGTTAATACTACATTTCAACAAGGTAAGCATAACTCAAAGCCTGTATACATATAAACCTCCATATTTTAGAACTGAATGATAACAATAACAAGCTTCACATTTAGAAGACCAAATACTAATATTCCCTGATAAACAAGAACTAAGTTGACATAAACAAAACGCCAGTGTGCTTAGTATAACAATAAACGACTAGAAAGTCCATTTGAGCCTGATAAAGCACTAGAGATAGTGTGATGAAATTTCCTCCAGGGTATATTTAAATTTCTGCTTATAACATTTCTTATATTCTTTCCTTCTTTCAGTTATAATACCAATTCTATAGTTTAGGTCTTTGTAACTTCATGCCTGAATTATTTAAACAAACTTCTGGTTCAATCTCTATGACTTTGATCTCTTTCCATCACTGGGTCTTCAACGATATCTCCAGATTTATATTCCTGATTAAAATGCTGATATTATATCAGTGCCTTGGACAATGTTTTGAATAATTTGTTCATTAGTTTAAACATTCATTCAGCTTGCTGTTTGTGAGGCATATCTAAGTTCTGGTGTTTGATGCTCAGCATAAAAAATTATTTCCTTCAAAATTATTTCCTTCCAGGAATTTTCAAGTTAGTAGCTTGATGTTCCAAAGAACATGTCCAGATTGCTTCACTTATAATTAAGCAAGTCCCCTTTACCTGCATTTTAGCACCAATACATTGACTTACATTGATCAGCTACACTCCAGAAATTTTATCCTACCCTCTGCCTCCTAATTAATTCTGGCATTTATTTTTCCTGAAATTTCCCATTTCTCAATTTACTGAAATATTTAGCTTTAAGATCCAGCTCAAGCATGGCTTTTGCTTTTAAACTTTACCTGATTATATTATTCTGAATCATTTCAAAGTATTATAATGGCAATACCAATATATAGTTCATGGTTATAAGGGATTAATGTGTATACAACACTGTGCTAAAAACTTCACATGGATTATGTCTTTAATACTTGAAAACAGCTTACTTATTCATTTGATAAATATTTACTGGGTTCTTATGTACTATAAACTGACCTGGAGCTGGGATGTAGTGTTCATGTTGTACTGAGCCAGACAAATAGAATATACAATAAAGCTTACATTCCTGATTAAGGACACAAACAAATAAATAGCATAATTCCAGATAATAAAAATACTGAGGAAAACGCAAAGATTAAGTTTCTGAATACTTAATACAACCAATATGCTGATCGTCTAAACTTGTGAGTATGTATGTGCATGCATGCATGTGTGTGTGTTTGCTCTCTTTCAACCTAAAAATATTTCTGTTTTTAATTAGACTTGACTCTTTCTCAATTTAATTATAATTGACTCTTTCTGTCCTAGATTTAAAGTCCTTGTGATGAAGAGTCACATGCTCTGTGTCAATCATCTTTGTGTTCTTCACATGCTGTACTAGCATCCTGCACTAAACAAGCTTAAGTGAATGAGTGTATCCAATTATTCACAAATGCTACCATTCAGAATTGTTTCTGTAAACAGATACATAACTTTAAAATTCACTATTTTAAAAGTAAATATTACATACCCAATGTGTGAGTTTTTAAACATATGCAAAAATTGGATGATTTAATTTTTTCTAAATAGAATTGTAATACCAAAAAAAAAAAAAAAAATCACTGGAAGACACATGGAAAACACAAATGAAAACATTCAATAATCAACATTTTTCAAACTTGAAAATTAGCAAATGTTTTCATTTTGGTTTATAGCCTTTTTTAAGGAGTATATTATAAATATTTCCCCATGTCCATATGATGACCATGATTGAGAAACCTATCCTTTGATATTAAAAAACAAAATGCATTTATCTATTTTTTCCTCCTTGACCCTGTAAATTTGTAGCAAACACAAAATTGGTTGTAAATTTTCCAATGAACTCTAAATTTAGTCAAATTGTCCTAAAATCTTGAAAGATAAGTGGAAATTTCAAACAATTACATTACTGAATGATCAAGAAGCAAATATTAGAGTTCAACACACATAAACTAAAAAATATGCTGTTACCATTAGAATGTGCTCACATGAAACTAAATTTAGATTTTAATGTATATATTTGTTTCTTCTCCATCTTCAGTAACACATAATTATAACTTAGCTTATACAAATCATATTTGCTTAGCCACTTGCTGCCTCATGATTATTAAGATTTGTATTGAAATAGCAAACTAGAAATAAACTTTTATTCATTAAAATAAATAAAAGTCTTACATAATTTTCAAAGAAATTGTGTTGTCTTATCTCTCTTACATTATTCTTTTCTCTCCTTTAGGTTAGCATTTTTATAAGTATGGATTATTTTAATATTTAAATGCATATTCCCATAATTGCTTTATAATTGTAACTACATACCAACAATGTACTGAAATTAGTAATGATAAAATCATATTCTTAAATTTAAATATCATTTTTATAGTTTTAACTAAAGCCCAGGTCTCTTCTATCGAAAAAAAATAACTTGGGCATGGAGTTCAAACTTTAAATATTATTTTAATAATAATTCAACAGATATATAGATGAAATTTCTTGCAACATTGAAAAAAATCTTGATTTACTATGTTCTCTTAACTTTTTATGAAGATTTTCATTCATTAATTATTACTATTTAGTGTTTACTATTTAGTGACATTTTAAGTTTCCAATCTGACTCCATTGAAAGATTTCTGAATACATATACATAATTTTATAAAACATAGTATTATTCTGTTTTTCTAATACATGAGATGACCATGTGATTATAATATCTCCTGATCTCATAGTTACTTAATAGTAAACATAATATTTAATATAATGTTAGAATTGCCATAATAAATACATTTCCATGTCTTCAAGATCTGTCAAAAGATTTGCATTCTCTATGATGATGTTATAAATACATTAAAATACATTGTTGACTTTGCTATGGTGCTTCCTATATCTCTGACTTTGGTAATGGTGGGAAAAGATGATGAAATAAATAATTTTGTTTAAAAGTCAGAAAAAAAAATGTTTCCATCTCCCTGTGAAATGTTGAAGAAACAACACAAATATATTCAATACATTCCAGACTTTCAACTTAAAAGTATTTTGGCACAAAAGCAATATGAACTGATATTCACAACATATGAGTATATCACTGGGGGAAAATAAAAACAGTAGCAACAGCTACATGCAGTACTGTTTATTGACAAGCGACTCTTATCAGACTGTGTTAAGTATTTTAAGGACATATATTATTAATAATTAATCCTCTTAATAAAGAAGCAATTGTGATTATTTTCTGTATTATAGATGAGAGAATCAAGTATCAAGAAATGTTAGATAGCTTGCCAAGTTTCACAGAGCTAAGAGGTAGATCGACACCCAATACCTAGAATGCATTCACATATATATACTTCCAGGAACTACACCCTCCCTTCCTGTGTCTAATTGCCTTTACGCTTTTCCCAGGTGATGAAATTTCTGGTTTAGATTCTCAACTACATCTCTGGTATATTCTCCAGTCATTGTACTGCATATTACACTTTAGCAGAATACTTTCAACTCAATTTATTTTCTCATTAAGTTTTGCAGATTCTGGCCCTGCTTACCATGAATATCATTTCTGTCAAGCAGGGCACTACTTCCCTATTGCTGCATCCAGACCCTTACTTTTCCTCAGAACACGGTTTATAAATTTAATTTAATTTTTATTTTAAAGTTGTGGAATACAAGTCAGCGTTCAGTACATAAGTGATTTAGATACAGATGAAGTTTTGGGCTGCCCATTGGACCTCACTTTGCTAAGATTAGGATCAGGCACCCTTATTGATGTTCTGTGCTCCCCCGACCTCCAGCAGTTTCCGGCTACTGCCAATCTCTTTTTTGTAGTATTATGATAGGTGTTCAGGATCAATATATGAGCGACAACTTATGGTACTAAGTTCTTTGTTTTTGTTATAGCTCACTGAGTATGATAGATTCCAAATCCATCCAACTTGCTGCGAAGTCTCCTGTTCCAAAATCAGCCCTTCACTAGAGCTACCTATTTGATGCATGGTGCAAGATGGCTCCTGTTTTGGTTACAGACCCTTTCGTTCCCTTCTTCCTTAATTTACCTCTTCCTTCCAGTCAGTGTGTCTAATCTGCATCATGTTTCCTGTCAAGAATAACCACAAATTAGAACAAGCTCCCATTTCTGAACTTTCCTTTCTATGTGCAAACTGCTTGAAAATGCTTATTTGATATTCTACTACCAAGCATTTACAGTCAGTAAAAATGGCTACAATTTAGTTTGTAACTTTCCCCTCAAATTTCTATAGGTATGAACAATGCTATCTTTCCTTATATCTTCTCTAGTACAAAAGTTTCTTTCAGTCTTCGGGGAAACCACACTTTGAATAAAAGAGCATTAAATTAATTCATTCAGTTCATGTATTTGGTATCTTCTAAAGACATATTCTATAACTTCAGGCTGTTTGAAAGTTTAAAGAGTAGACACATTATACAAATGCGATATAATGAGGTTACCAGAAATATATTCTAAACACTATGAAAACCATAGGTAAAAGGGTTTAGAGCTTAGACTGTCATGGAAGTGTAACTGATGTGATGTCCAAATAAGATAGAGTGATTGAGAGCATGAATTCTGTTACATAGTAGCTCTTTTACTATTTATTTAATCTTTCTGTGCTTATATTATTCTGTGCTAATATATTTTTTTCAGCTATAAAGTAATGCTAGCTGTTGCTCCGACTTTATAGTGTTTTTAGAACTAATGAATACATCAATGTAGAGTTCAGGACAGTGTGACTCATTATAAGTCCCTGATAAATGTTGGTTATAATTGATGAGAGCTATAATTCAAGAAAGAGAAGGACTTATTCAGGAGAAACCTCATAGGGAAAACACAGATATAAAGTTTATAATGCACCCAGGAAAGCAGAAATTCCTTGTTTAGGAAGAGTTTGAGAAGGAATAAAGAATGGGAGATGAAACTGTAAAGAAAAGCAAAGGCCAACATCTAAGGACTATTTACCAGGCATAATAATTTTATGATGCAGGTTATGGGATGAAGTTATTGAAGGATATCATGCCACAGAATGATATGAATAAATGTACATTTTAGACATACAATTCTAGGAAGAAATAAATAAAATGTACTTGAGAGACTGATTCAGAAAAAATTCTTTGTGTATTTAGCCCCAGGCTTGTCACAGAGTTAACACTCAATTTATGTTAGCTGTAATTATCATTCTTCATGTGATGTGGTCGACAAGAATGACTGAATGTCATGCCTTAAGTGACTCTACCATTAACTAATAAATTGATGAAGTAAAGGAGTGAATTTGGAGTGACAGTGATTTAGTTTTAGACATGTGTACCACATTTTCACAGAATATACACAACATATGAGCATATCACTGTATGCAGGAATCAGATAGAAATAGAGATTAAGAGTTTTGTTGGGAGGCTTAGTTTTCGATCCATAGCAATCAACAATATATGGAGTTCAGGCAAAGCAATGAAAATAAACAAGTTCATTTAGACAGGTATGAGTGCAAGAACATAATTCACTATCTTTTTCTTAAGAGTATGGACGAAGATCAGCCAGAGAGTGCATGGTCAAGGAGGTTTGGAAACAATTACTATTTAGTGGTTTCATAGAAAATTGTTAGTAGATAAATAACACTCATTGAGTAATTACTAATATGCCAGGTGGTACAGTCATTCATAAGTATTAACAAAAAAACACTTTTAATTAAAAAAACTTTCATGTAGTTTCTATTATTTAATCTTTTTTACAAAGAAGAAAACTTCTGCACAGACAAAATAAAATGCCTGAGATGGGAGAGTTTGAAACAGATAGGCAGTTGTCACCACAATACAAATACTTTGGAGATACAGTTAGCTTAGTGTTGAAAATGGCCCATTGGCTTTGGCAATTAGAAGGTAAAGACCCCTACTACAGAGCAGTTGTAGCAGTAGACTAGAGATAAAAATTAAATTGAAATATGTTAGAAAGTAAATGGTTGGTCAAAATAACCAAAGGAGAGAGTGTAGCTACTTTTTCTAAGATACAAAAGTCCTCTTTCTCTAAGTTAAGAACAAAGTACATTTGCATCTCTGATCATCTGAGGATGTAGATTTTATATATACAGATTATTTTTTACAAAGATACTTTTACCTTATGGTCTCTTCTCACTTATTTTTTTCCTAGACCAACTGACTCTGCAATGTCTAGAAATTAGCTTTTAACATACTTTACTTTCCTAAAGCATTTCAATATTTGAGCTGGATTAACCCAAAAATAATTGTCATTTACTGGTTTTTAAGGGCCAAGAACAGTGCCAAAATTTTCATGAGGAAGAGTGCATTAACCATTAAGAAAGCTAAATTTAATGCTCTCCATAATTTTTATCCTTATAATTTTTAAAAATTTCATCATATAGGTACATAATAATTGTATATGATTATAAAGTATATGTGGTATTTTGTTATAAGCATAGAATGTATAATGATCAAGTCAGGGTAATTGGGGTATCTATCACCTCAAGTATTTATCTTTGTTTTGTGTTGGGAACATTCACTCTTTTAGTTATTTTGAAATATACGATCAATTATTGTTAACTATAATACCCTATTTTGCTAACAAACACTAGATCTTGAACCTGTATATTTGTATGCATTAACCATCTCCTTTATCACTTCTATACATCATTCCATGCACTATATGAGTTTTTTTTTTTTTTTAGCTCTAACATACAAGTGAGAACATGCAATGTTTGTCTTTCTGTGCCTGGTTTATTTCACTAAACATACTGTCCTCCAGTTCTATCCATGTAGGTGCAAATGACAGAATTTAATTTTGTTGTGGTGGAATAATATTTTATTATGTGTCCTAAAGTCTAAAAGTTACTCAAAGTCATAAGATTGACCATAAACAAGCTATTAGTTAATACAGAAGGAAACTCTATTTAGAACCTGCATGTTACTTACACTGGACCAAAACCACAAAAGACACAAAGCTTACTTTCTCTCTTTAATGATTTCAACTGGTAACAGAATCTTCACAAGCAGTGCATTTTAATATCTCTGTATTTATGAACTAATTACTATGTCAATGCAATTTTGTATATATTTACAATTTTATTTTATATTACATTCCTATGTTTATAAAGTTTCAGAAGGATGATTGGATTACACATATTTTTAAGTTTCTTTAAGCTTTGATAACTTAATTCAATGGATCTATTTTCAAAAATAAAATCCTAACATCAAGTCTTGAAAATAATAAAAACTAAAATAAATTATAATAATTATTTTTTGCCATAATAGGTTTCTAAACTTTTAATTGCATCTGTCACCTTACAAGATTATTAAACTTGTTAAATGTTTTCTATATGATTTGACAACATTTGGCTAAATTAATACATTAAATGTGTTAACAACACATTGAGTTTTAAACAACTTTAAAAATTGACTGTCTGTTTATTTTATTAAAGTATTAAACTTTTTCTTAAAATTATATTCTATTTTTAAAAGACAAAAATAATTGGTAATTCAAAATTACCCCTTATCTTAGAAAATTATTAGGTTTTTAAATTTATTAAATCCATTTTCAATAGCAATAATAAAATCTAAAATAAAATTAGTTTTAGTTTCCACCACAATCTGTTTCTCTTTTAAGATAATCAGTAGAGACATATTTGGAAAAGGAAATATTTCCTGTTTGCTGTGTTCCAATTACTTGCTGAAATTTGCAATAGACTGGAATTTGGGAAATGTGCTTTTTGAGGGACTATCATGTGATTAGTCAATTGTCTAAGTTCCTTACAAGAGTCACATAATTTTAATCTGCCAGAATTTTATCACCCATACATTAGAAGAAATGTGGTTCAAAGTGTAATCTAATTTAATATTCCAAGTTTCCATGACATTAACGTACTCAGTTAAAATGCCATGTACATGTTTTTCAGTTGGGTTTGAACTTGGAGCAAGTCATAGACAGCACCCATGATTGGCATTTCCCTTGTATGATGGAAAAATTATACTGATTAACAGATATAAAAATAAATCATAGTCAATTCGGAGTGAAGATGATGTATCCATTGAAACCAATGATCATTGCACAATTGCTGTATAAAATAACTCTCATCATTTTAACTTGCTTGAATGTTTAATCCAATAAATATTTTACAGAGGGTGCCATATTTTTAAAATAGCACAAAATTTTATTTTTTAATTTTTTATTATTTTTGAGTTGGAGTCTCCCTCTGTCACCCAGACTGGAGTGCAGTGG
>CAUYQG010163037.1:0-38851 GCA_963574415.1 Tarsius wallacei
AAAGCATTCTTGATGTGCTTCAGAGTTTAACCATTGCATATGTTAGAAAAGGCCAAACGGCATGGTGGGAAATAGAAAAATGAACAATGACATCCTTGATAGCTGTGAGTACTTCGCATAGACATGCTATTTTCTTCTTCCACGACTGCACAGAATTCTTCAGCTGTATCTAACAGCAAAGGCAGAAGACAGAAGGGCCTCAGCTTCCCAGACTTGCCCTGCGACCCGGGGTCTTCGGCCCACCAGGACCCCGTCAATCAGGTCAGCCTCCAAGGCTGGCTCCCAACAATACAACAAACATATGGCAGTCTAGGACTTAAATACAAATAGTCTGACTCCAGATTCAGTTCTTTTAGCCAGTGTGTTGTGCAGCCTCCTAACTGACATGCACAGGTGTGCAAACAAGAATAAACAACTCTTAAAAATGAAACTCAAATTGTGGTACAGATCCCCTCCCCCCCCGCCGAGAGTTTTACTAAACAGCTCACCACTATCAAAAATTCAGTATATCATAGAACTTAGTCATCATGCCTACAGAGAAACCTGAGAATGCCCATTAATTCAACAAGTCTGTTATATGAAATGTAGTTATACTGGATCTTCACTGTGCTCACATTGTGAGAATATTGTGCTAAAAAGCATTTGAATATAAATTCTAGAAAATAAGTATGTATGGTATAACTAAAGCAGGTTAGAGAGTAATTCAGTCCTACTCACTTAGGGAGATGCTATCTGAAGAATTTTTTTTTTCCATTTAATGTTAGAAAAGCAATAATTATGGCAAAAGCACCAGCTAGGAAATATTTTTCTACATATTTCCAAAAATTAAGTACTTGTCTATTTTAAAGATCAATCTTGGGGAAAGTTGCCTTGATGAGAAGGAGGCAGACTGGCTCTTGCAGACAATTAAAATCAGTGAATTGAACGACGTTTTGTGCAATCCCACAAAAAAGCAACACAGATGCTGTACTCAGTGTACTCCTAGATATACTAGTTATAGAATAGTCTAAGCTATAACAAAGATATTTCCCTTATGTCCATAGGTATGTAAGTAGCCTAAGAAGAGTAGAAGAAATTTGTCTTTGAAGGTTTTCAAGGATCTAGGTTTCTCTTATCTGTTTTAACTTTTCCTTAGTGATGACTCCTCATTAAAGTCAAATCTGGGTCACCAGCATCCCATCTGCTTTCTAGCCTCCAGCAAGAGGAAACATAAAGGTTTTCCAGTTTTAGAAATTAAATTTCATTCTACAATCGTGCCCAACACTCCCACTCACTTTCCACTAATCAGAGTGTCGTAAAATGACCACACGCAATTGAAAAGGAAGGCTCAGAACATTACATGATCCTGAATAGACAAATGTGCTGCTATAACCCAGGGGAAGGTGTTTTATTATAAACAGAAGAGAGAGATAGATACCAGGATCACATGCCAATTAATTTAACAAATATTTATTATTAATGACTCCACATTAGTTTAGGAGTCAAACATTGAGAATATTGAGATAAAAAATATAATTCCTGTTTTTGTGAAGATCACAGTCTAGTGGAGGTAAAAAAAAAAGGCAATAAAATATAAATGCTGTTATGGGTAATTACAATATCCCAAGAAGACGGAGGAAAGATGGAACAAATAAAACTTTTTCTGGAGCAAGAGATAAGGGAAATAATAAGAAGAAAGAGTTAGGATGCTGGAAATTCTTGGATAGCCAACAAAATAGTATGAATTTTGCCTGCAGGTCATTATCAGTCAGAAAAAAAATTTTAAAGCTAGGACATTAACTTACTAAATATGCTTTTGGAGAGATTCCACTTTGGTGATCTCCCATCTTTCGGGGGAGCAAGTTGGAAGATGTGACATTGGAAACAGGGACTTTTGACTGAGGTAAATTGTCTGATATTTTAAAGAGATTGGCTGGAAATTACTTGATGTCAAGAAGCCTGTATCCTTAATGTTGCATTATATGAATAACCAGCATGTATGTCTCTCCTTTTCCAGGATTATTTTCAAGTACATTCTAGAAAAGGTGATTTGGGGTGCAGGGGGTCTTTAAGTATATCAATTAAACTTAGTCCACATAGTTGCCTGCTTTCCAAATGAATAAAATATGGTTTCTACCTGAAAATATATTACTAGTTCCATGAAGTCCAGAGCAGTCTAAGAAGAGTTTGAATCCCTAACTTATACAATTTCTGATTTTTTTTCTCAACAATATATAGTTTTTTAAACTAGAAGTTTGATGTCTAGCTATCAAAACAGTGTAGTAAAGAAAAATATTCTTGCAACTACATGGTAAATATGCTATTAAAAGACACCAAAGAAAATTTCAGAAGAATATTAAACTCTTTGAAAGGGTCTTTTTAAAGGCTACCTCCAATTCGTAGTCCAACTTCTTCATGGTGAGGTCTGCTTTTCTTTTCTTTCTCCTCAGAGTTCTGTGACCCTGTGTTAATTCTCCACCGTTCTCTTTAGCAAAACCACATTCATAACAATGAACAAGTTTTCCTGAAGAAACTTTCTAAGCAACTTTCTTAAAACCTGAATATACATAGTATATAAATTTACCATACATTTATTGGAGTCTTGTCATTCTTTCCAATAAAATATCACTATGAAGGTGCTTCAGCAAATAAACTCTATGTGGATCGTGGATACCTTTCCAGATCTCCATGTAAATATGAGGAAAAAGTAAGATTTCCTCCATTTTTCTGTCATCTTCAGGTCTATACTATGTTAACCTTGAAAATAACATACATTGGTATACACATGAGCACATGCAGAGATACATACACATATAATGAAATAAAATAATCTAAACTCATAATAAGAAAAAATTAATGTTTAAAACCAGCATAATCTGTAAAACTTTTCCCTGCTCACTGTGTTAAGAACATTTTATAATATTTTTGTCTAGTAGTTTAGCTTCCTAGACTAGGCTCTAGGGTTTATATACCTATAAAGAGGAAAAGTAGTTTCTATTCTTCACAAAATACATGATACAGAAGCTTTTAAATGTTCTTTTTAAAATAATTTCTGTTGGATAGTATTCCCTCCTCTGTTGGTCTTTGCCAGCAGAAGAAAAATTAAGAAAAAAATGCTCTACAGTTGGTAGTTCAAAGCCAGACTGAGAATGAAGTTTGGATCTTTTATCAATTACTTAAATGTTATAATTTTTTAAAATTTGAATACAATGGTATAAGGCTAGTCTAAAGTATTGTATAGTATTAAATTTCTGCAGGAAGAGTAAGAATAAAGTCCATTTTCATGTAGTAACTATTCAGATATTCCATATGCCCACCAAAAGTAGAAGTTTATAAGGGGCATAAGTTTGGGTCATCAAAATGGCATTAAGAATCACAGAAGCAGCTGGGCTCGGTGGCTCAGCCTGTAATCCCGCGCCCTTGGGAGGCTGAGGTGAGTGGATTGCCTGAGCCCGCGGGTTCGAGACCCGCCTGGGCAACTTGGCGAGACCTCATCTCTACAATAAATCAAAAAATCAGCCGGGCATGGTAGCGTGTGCCTTTAATTCTGGCTACTCGGAAGGCTGAGGCGGAAGGATCGCCGGAGCCCAGCAGGTCGAGGCTGCGGTGGCCGGGAGCGTCCACTGCACTTCAGTCTGGGAGACAGAGTGAGACTCCAACTCAAAACAAAACAAAACAAAACAAAAAAAGAATCACAGAAGCTTCTAAAGGTAAACTATTGTATTTGACAGAAAGTTTCAATGAAGCACTCCTTGAATCACATGTTGTTGAGACAACTGGATATCTGTGTTTAAAATAATGAAGTTTGATCCCTACCTCACACCATAAATAAAATTTAACTCATAGATTATAGACTTAAATGTAAAAGTTAAAGCTATAAAACTGTCAGAAAAAAATGAGAGTAAATATTCATGACCTTCAGTTAGATAATTATTCATTAGATAAGACATCAAAAGCATGATGATAACAAAATAAAGATTGAACTTTATCAAAATCAAAAAATTTTAATCTTCTAGCAATAACATAAAAACATTTTTTTTAATTACTTCACAAAGTGGGAGAAAATATTTACTAATTATATATGTAATACAGGATTTATACTCAGAATATTTAAAGAACTCTTGAAATCAATGATGAAAAAACACAAAATAGGCAGAGAATTTGAACAAATATTTCTCCAAAAACATATAAATGACCAACGAGTACATGAAAATCTACTCCAAATCATTAGACACTAAAAACATGCAAATCAAAGTCACAACAAAATATAACTTCATACTCACTTTTCAAATAAAAACAAAGAATAACAACTGTTGACAAGAACATGAAAAATTTGAAACTTCATATATTGCTGGTATAAATGTAAAGTGATGTAACCACACTGGAAACCAACTGTGCAGTTTTTCAAAACTGTCAGGCATAGGCCCAGAAATTTCGCTCTTGGGTATATACCCAAGAGAAATAAAAACATATGTCCACACACAGACTTGCACACAGATATTTATAGCAGCATTATAAATAACAGCTACAAAGCGGGAAACCCCAAATATCTATCATCTAATAAACAGATAAACAAAATGTGGCATATCCATACAGTGAAAGGGTACTCAGCAATAATTTTATGCACAGTGAAAAGCAAGAATGAAGTACTGATGCTGCAACAAAGGTGGGCCTCAAAAACATTCAAAGTAAAAGAAGTCAGCCTTGAAGAATAACATATTACTGCATGGTTAAATTTATATAAAGGTCAAGAATAGACAAATCTCAGAGACAGAAAATATATTATCGGCCATCTAAGACTGAGGGGAATGGGAAATAGGAAGTGGTTTGAGGTTTCTTTTGAGGATGATAAAAAAAAAAGTTTAAAATTTATGTGTGATGATAGTTGCACAACGTTGAAAATATACTAACAAACATTAAGTCGTACACTTAAAATAGATGATGTTATGGTATGCAAATTATATCCACAAACTGGTTCTCAAAAAGAAAACACTGTTATTCCTATCTTTATACATGGTGACATTCCTGTCCCTCTCTCTTTATGCATTTGTTCCTGACTCCTTGCTTTTCACTGTGCATCCTTGTTCCTACCAAATGACTCAGAACAGAAATATCAGCTTATTTTAATAGACTCTTGGCATTGGTACACTGAAAAAGGGTACCACCCAGGGAAATATCATCACAATTAATGTTTTTAACATAAAGTATAAAAGATTATGAAACAGTAACTACATAAAATAATTTCCTTCTTTCTCAAAGTGTTTATTTTAATTTTTTGTACTACCCATGCCAACACCACTAGCATGCATACATTTACTGATTACCTCCAAAGACGAATGCCCATTAGTTATTGGCCACATGTAAAACAGTTTATATACATCATTTTAAAATAGAGAAAATAATATAAGTTTATAAGAATCTAATGAATTTAGTTTCTTAGGAGAGTACATAAGATCAAATTGTACTCCTTTCTCCTGAGGGGATGAAATACAATCAAACTGGAAGACAAGGGAAAATATGTACAATATGGAAATGCAAATTCAATTTACCCAGTTAAAATCCAAATTAATACCTCCCACCCAGTCTCCAATAGGCATCTCATTTTTCTGCCTTACAAGTCTGCTATAGTTCATCTGATGGAATATATTTATACTTTATAAATATACTTTATAAAAAGAAACTCCATAGTTTCTCTTAAAAAAAGAAAAAAAGTTTAGTTTTGGCTCATTAATGCTTTCCATCTCATTTCTTGCTTTCCACTAAAAATTTTTGCCCCAAGCAATTTTTGACAAATAAATAAAGTTGAACAGAACTCATTTGCTCACATCATTTTTTATTAAATTAAAACAGACTTAACTTTATAGAAATCACACATCAAGAAACTTCTTATGACAAATAGCTGCAATTTACTAAATTAACATATTTCATCCACAGCTATATTGAAGACAGAATATTTGATAAACTACCATTGCTCTTATTCTCTTTCATGAAGAATATAATTTAAAGAATTCCTAAGATTAATACATTTCACAATTCTTTTACTAGCAAATATCTGCTTAAGTATCAAACAATTAAGTTATTTAATGCAGATTTTTAAATTCTTAATCTCTTGAATATACACGGAATCATAAAATGTATTACTGTAAAGCAGATTCACTGTGCACCAGTTACCAACTTATTTGAGTTTTATTACTTAGAGATATAAAAGGGAAACCAGAAGCTAAGATGTCACTATGAGCAGGTCCTAAGGCTCAAGAAAGCTGTCAGGCAGATGGAGTCTAATTTGCGCATGCCCTACTTGCATGGCAGCTGAGGAACTGTGGAAGGCAGCCTGCCCTGGGTTTTCTATCCTGAGGTCATGTGAATCGCTGGCTTAAAGCACTGAAAGGCATCCTGTTTTTAGAGTAGAACTGGAACTGGTCCAGATTGTTCCAGTCAGTCTCTTCCTTAACTTGGATGCTGCATTTCCAGCATTTTCTTCTGTTATTCTTGAGAACTACAAGTAAGAACGTGGACTTGGGTGGGAGGTATTAATTTGGATTTTAACCAGATAAAATGAATTTAAATTTCTATATTGCACATATTTCCTTTTGTCTCTCAATTTGAGAGTGTTTCATCCCCACAGGAGGGAGGAGTACAATTTGATTTCCAGTATCGCTAGGGGTCTAGTGCAAAAAAATACTAACATCTTGTTTCCTCTTTAAATAAGAATCTGAATAATGTCTTCACTTCTTACTCATCCAACACTTACCCTCCTTCCTCTACTTTATTATCAAAATACTTCATCTTTAATAAACTTTTAAAAACTCAGTTTGCACTAAATTTTTAAAAATTCATTTTAAGTGATTTTATGCTCTCTCCACAAAAATGTTCAAACATGGTTCTTTGAAGCCATACTCCACCCCAAAGTAACACAAAGCAATGTCTGGCACATAAATGTTCAAAAAGTAAATGTTTTTCAAATGGGAAATTTTACTTATTAGATATTTTAGGTACGATGTGGTTCAGACTAGATTCAGTATTTCAATTAATCTTTTAAACAGCACTTAAAATGATGTTATAATTAACATTTAAATCAGAGATACTTGAAGTTTAGAGAATTTAAATAACTAGCTCTAACAAAATGACTGCTAAGTTGTCTGTCTGTTTTTTGTGCATGTTATTATGCCTCATTTCTTCCCCATATTAATTCTCAAATTATTTATTACATATGCTATTTATTAAATTACTTGCCCACTAATATCTGAATGTTTGATATTCCTTTCAGAACAGAGAATGCTTAGTTTGTAGGAAATATTTATAAATGAAGTTTCTTATATAAATTAATTTTTACTGATAATTATATGTGCCATTTTAAATTGTACTTTGCATGTAATAATTCTAGAAAATAATCTTGTAAGCCTGTTCTCTTGACAGGATGATACATCAGATACATTAAAAAGCTTTCCTATTAAAATATAACTGTATATCTGATGAAATGCAAGAAATATAATTTATGCATCACCGAGTTTATTAGAAAGTAATCTAAATCTCCAGGACCAAATTTATATACAAACACAAATACATTTACACAAACATTAAAACCAAGAAGGAAACAGTAACTTGGTAAGCAAGAAATAGAGTGGGATCACTAAAATGGGATAACTCTAAGTGTATTAGTCAGTATTAGCAGTTCTCAGTTTCTTAACCTTGAGATTTCCAAAACTGAGAGGCTGATTTGAGACTCGCACATCAAGCCAAGAATCCTCAACACTGGATAACTCAGTTCTAAGATTCTAGTTAATCCCTAGCTTCAGATGAAATCTTACATACAAATCCTCTATGGAGAGAGGCACAGGCTTTTCAAGATTTACAGTGATCAAATTTCAAGCAGTGAGTTTGCAATGGGAAAATTACTAAGCACACCAGTAAAATCGTGAGAGACATAAAATAGAAAGAATAAATTACAAATTTACAAACCCAGAGATTATGATACAGAGATAAAGAGTAAAACATAGCAATATAAAATACATTTTTAAAAAAGTAAAAAAATGGAATAAACATTTATTCTAGAGTGAGAGATTATAAGAAATGGCCAGGGAAATATGAGAAAGAGCACCTAAAAGGGAACTATTGTATAAAAGTGCTGAAATTAAAATGGAGTGGTTTAAATGGCCTAATAGAAAATGAGCTAACCAAAGGTAAACTTTCAGGGATTATCCAGAATTCAATCATATTGAGGAAAGACATGAAAATTATAAAATATAAAAATATAAAGGAGTTAAGAGATTAGGGGAATGAAATGAGAAAGTATAATATAAATCTAATTGGCACTGAGACTAGATAGCAATTAGGTGTATAGAATAGATGAATGGAATGCAGATGCAATGCTAAAAATTGTTTAGGATCGATGAAGTCATAAATCCACATAATTATAAAACACATGGGACAAGGAAAAATAAACTTTTTGTTTGTATATTCTATTGAGACTGCAGAACACAAACCCAATGAAGAGATCTTAAAAGCAGCCTTAGAGAAAAGACTTACAAAAGAATGACAATTAGACATCTTGATAAGGAATCCAGATTGCATTGAAAAATTCTCACATGAAAGTTTCAAAATTTATCAAAAGCAACAACACAAATTTCACCAAAGGAAATTATAAGAGATGCTAAAGACAAGTATTATAAAGGAGAGACTGACATGAAAGAATGATAAGAAAAGGAACTGGTAAAAATATATATAAACATTAAATGTTTCAATATTAAATGCCATTGCTGGATTAATTGCTAAAATGGTCAGAGTTCTTCATGCCTCTCTGTGTTGGTACCCTTTGCAACATGATTTTTAAGTTCCTCGAGTTAAAAGGTAGAGTTATTTTCTAACTCCCTAAATCCAATCTGTATTTGTCATGTGCATTAGCCAATAGAATGTAGCAGGAGTAATGTGTCAGTTTCAAGGCCCTACAGGCTCCAAAAGGCATGTGTGCTCTTGTTTTTACGTTGTAACACTAACATCATGTAAACAGTCTAATCTAATTTGCTGGAAGATAAAAGACAACATAGAAGAAACCAATGCATCTCTGCCAACAACCAGCCAAATCTGGGTGTAGATACAACCTAGCTGACCCCCACAACTGAATGCAGATGTGACTGACAAAGTGGAGCTGAGACCAGAACTACCAGCTGGGTCCAGTGTCAATTTTGGAACCATAAATTGTAAACTAAACAAATGCTGGTTTTAAGCTACTACATTTTAAGGAGTTTTGTCATTCAGCAATAGATTAAGAAAATATTGTGATTAAAAGTATAACAGAAGTGAAACACTAGGCAACCATAGCATAGAAGTCAGGAGGGAATCCTGTATATTAAAGTCTTCTAATCTTCTTTTATGTTAAAAAGACTAAAAATACAGCAATAAAGGTTAATATTTGTAAATTATTCTATGAAATTTCAAAGTTTAGATAAAATGATAAAATTTCTAGAATAATATAATTCACAAAAACTGATACAAGAAGAAGAATGAGTCATCCTCTATTTAAAATTTTGTTTAATATTGCCGTTTCCTCACATAAAGAGAAGCCAAAGCCCAGGGAGGTTCTACTAATTATTCAAGGAACAAATCACTGTAATCTTACAGAGCACAGAAAATGATGAAACATTCTCCAAATCATTCTATGATAGAGTAAATATATGATTATGTAGCATAAATTTACTGCATAGAAAGGGAGACCTATACGTTAAGCTCATTTATGCACACAGTTGCTAAAATTCCCAAAATATTACCAACCAAATCTAAATCTAGCTATTTAAGAAAAAATGATGATCAATTTGTATAGATCTCTTGAAGACAAAATGTTTTTAACATTAAGAACCTATATATCTAATAAATATGTTGAACATTGACATTCTCTCAGTAAATGCAAAGTCTTATTCTCTATAAAATAACTGTCTACATTCTTTAACAATGGAGCCTAGCACACTTAAAGAAACCTTGGCTTTAGGGCCTGGAGTATGAAATAGCTCACCAGGTGATGGGCCCAGCTTCTGAGATGTTGTTGGTTGCCATGCAGTCACAGAGCCAGAGTTTGGAGCATAGGCACTTGCACAATGGCAGTGGCTCAGAGGTTGAGGAACATAAGAGACTGGGAGGTGTGGTGGCTCTTTTCCTGCAGCTGCCCTACACTGGCTGCTTCTTGAGGGGAGAGAGGTGTCCCTCTTTGAGATTCCCCAATGGGAATGGCATACCTCTTGCTCTCTATAATTTCCTGATTGTTATTGACTATAAACTAGATAACTCAGATAACCAAACATGTTTCAATGTGTGTTTATGAAGTGAGTAAACTTCTTACAAGTGAAGGATTGAAATGGTTTGTGCATAAAGTTTACATATTTTAACATGAACTCAGTGACAGCATTATTTGGCTCTTCAAATATATCTTGACTTATTTTTTAAATACTTTTTTCAGATTTCAATATAATGTATTTTTATAATAATTAATCCAAACAGTAGAGAAAATACAATATAGAAAGCCAAAGTCAGAATCTTTGATGGTATTATGAGTCGAATCGTGCATCATCCAAATTCATGTGATGTCCTCGATCCCCAGTACCTCAGAATGTGACTATATTTTAAGATAAGTTCTTTTAAAAGGCAATTCTGGTTAAATGGGGGCTTTGGGGTGGGTCCTAATCAGATATAACTTGTTTTCTTATAAGAAGAAAAAATTAGAACCCAGACACACTCAGGGGGAAAAACATATGAAGACACAAAGAGAAAATGGTTATCTACAAGCTAAGGAAAGACATAGAAATAAAACAACTGATACCTTGATCTTAGATTTTTAGCCTCCAAAATTGTGAGCAAATACATTTCTGTTGTTTAAAGTACTCTGTCTAGGGTACTGTGTTATGGCAGCCCTAATAAACATGGCTACTAATAAAAATGGCAACCCTTCACCTCTTTATTTGCTAGATGAATGGCATATTATGTAACTTTGAAAAATGTAGCAAGGATTAAACTTTCAAGAAAATATTATATGTTTAACTTCTTTGATTGTCAAACGTTTGTGAAATCTGTAAGCCAAGTTATTATCTTGTGTTTAAAAGGCCAGAAAATTAATTAATAGGGAAAGCCTTCTATTATGAACCTTTCTTTCTTCCTTCCCACTGGTCGACTGCCTTAACTTTAAATCTTTTGCCATTTATTTGGCCCAAATTCATAGATAAATTTCTCAATCTCCTTGGCCTAAAGTTTTCAATGTAATAATGCAGGTAATAATGCAGATAATTATACCCACCTGATGGGGTAATTGTAAGAACAATATTAATGAAATAGAGTGTCTGATTAATAATATACAGGCAATAACTGAAAATTGCAAACAGTGTCTTCAAGAAGAAATTCTCCTGTGTTAATATTATATCAAGTAAAATTACTAGGTCAACATATATTTGGATTAGCTTTTTATAATTGTTGAGTATTAGGTTTTTTTAAGTTGGATAACTATAGATCTAAAATGCATTCAATAAAGTAATCAATGTATAGACATTTAAAATATTAAAAATGCTGAAATAGCATATTAACCTTACAGATTAAGTTCACTTGACCTTGACATTCTAATTCAGTAAATGCAAATATTTGAAGATGAAACAGAATAATTTAATTTAGATGAAGTTTTGGATTCACCTAATCTGACTTATGCATTTTTTTAATGCATTCTCTGAATTTCAAGAACTTTTAACAAATAAACACAAACATCAGATTTTATGGGTAGAATATTCTGCTTAATGCTAAAGCACACAAGTGTGCTTTTGCTGGAGGCATTATTTTTATTTTTTATAAAGCTCTAGTGTGAAATGTACTTTCACTGATATAAAAATAAAAACAGCAAATAGGAAAGCACAAGTCAACAATAGCAATATTGTTTTACAAACTCTCCTCTGAACTGTAAATAATCTGGTTGATTCAGCCTAGCAGGATCATTTTACTGTATGCAATGTTCTTCTGAGAAAATATTTAACTAGCTCAAATTCAAATGATAACACAAAAGGACAACAAACACAAGGATATGCAGTTTCCTAGCACCTCGATATATCCTGATATTTAGATCCATTTTGTGTAAGGCAGAAATGTCAAATCACTTAAACTCATTGTAATGGTGTTTGTCATTATGAGACTAGTAAAAATATATAGTAGAAACACTTATTTAAATTATTTCCTTTTTAAGAAAATTTAAGAATAAAATTACTGAAATAATATCCTGCAAAATTATATGTAATAACCACCATTGCCATCTAGTTTTAACCAAACTTTTAAGACAAGAGGTTTTTGTGACTTAAATATCCAGTATGATGCTTTAATCACATATTGCAGTAACTATTCTCCTAGTGGTTTGCTATGCTAATTTTTTTTTCCATTTTGTAAAGTAACAAACAATACCATTAAATACTTAAGAGACAAAAAACAATCCTTCTTTGACAATTTAAGTTGTATCTTGTTAAAGAATCAGTACATGGAATCAACCAAGCTGCCCATTGAAGCTGAACTCAATAAAAAAAAAAAATGGTACATATACACGATGGAATATTATACAGCCATAATAAAGAAGGCCAAACATATGGACTTTGCAGCAACTTGGATGGATTCAGAGTCTATCATACTCGATGATCTATCACAATAACAAAGAACAGAGTACCATGTGTTCTCACTCCTAAGCGGACCTTGAACAATTATTATAACACTATAAGAAAGGGATTGGCAGTAGTGGGAAACTGCCAGGGGAGGGCAGGTGGGATTGGCAGTTTGCCAGAGGAGGGAGGGGCATACCTCATCAACAAGGGTACCTGCATAATGAACATTTGTATACCTAATCCTAAATTGCACCCCACATCTTTAAAATAAAAAATAAAAGAATCAGTACATGAGTCTTTACGTTACATGATGCTTTACATAACAAACTGTTATTTAATAATTTTTTTAAAAATTAAGCTGTAATTAAATCAAAATATTCAGTTTACATTTATAAACCTTCATTATTTTGCTTGCTGAACAATATTCTAGAAATATCAACTTGATGTCAGGAAAGCAAACTATTTAAAATTAGATGTTTGCATATGTCCAAACTCATCAAGTTTCATGCATTACATGCTGGATTTGCAGTTTTTGTATACCAATTATACTTCAATAAAGTTGACTTTTTAAAAGAAAAAAAGTAAAATTAGGAGGAAAAAAGAAACAAATTGCAAAACTTACCTAATTTCATCACAAAATAATGTATCTTTCTGTATTGATACATTAGGTTTATATATTTAGACTCCAATTATGACAAATAGTACCTTTTACCTAGAAAACTAGTAGAAATGACCTTTTTTTATTTATTTGAAGTGAATGAAGAGTAACACTGACACCAAAAACTGCTTTTTCTCTTGTTATATTAAAAGTATACATTGAAAGGGGACAAATATAAATGCCTAAATAAATCTACAAATATTTAAAATTAATATAATATATGCATATCTTAAATCTTCAGATGTTTATGACTAATAATTGAGAAATAAAATTTAGTTTCACTCTAAAAATAATCAAGATAAACAAAAGATAATCTTTCTCACAAAACAATATTTACTGTGTAAATCCTATAACAAGTCTATTGGTTAAAAAAAAATCAGCTCTAGATCCAATTACAGAATGTTTTCATATACACCAAAATTTACTTAAATTTTTAATGAAATATTTACAAAATGTAAAAATATACTTAGGATATATAATCAATTGTTAAATACAAATCTATAATCTCAAACACCAACCAAAAAATTAGATTGTCTGTAATGGCTCTACCTAGTATTTTGCATATAATTCAAATACAATCATATTTTTGGTTTAAAAGACAATATTTTTACTTGTGTTTTAGGAATATATATTAATCAAGCATTAAAAACATATTGTTTAATAATTTTATGACCGTTATTAAAAAATGAATGCTGTGACATGTTCAGAAAAGAGAATGCACTCAACACAATTTTTCTAAGTGCACCTAAACTGTAGGTAATTGTACATTGAGTTTTCTCTTTGTATAACAATATCCCTTTATGCACATTTTTACAACTGTGAACATTTTTGCATACACCTTCTGGTATGCCAATGCAATAATGTATCTGTGTTATAAACCTAGGAGTGAAATTGGTGAAGTATGCAACTAAACACATTCAGCTTCACAAGATAATTCCCAGTTGTTTTCCAAACTGGCTGTACCAATTACATGCCAACATTAGCATATGAATTTTCTTTGATTTACAAGCTCAGAAACTCTTGTTACTTTAATTTTTACCATCCTAGATTGTGTAAAATGCTATGTCAATGTGGCTCTGATTAACATTTTTCTGATTACAAATGAGTTGAAAACTATTTCTTATGTTTATTGATCTTTTCTATTTTCTATAAAATGCTTGCCATTGTGTTTGCTAATTTTTCTATTGACTTGTTTACTTTCAAGTAATTTATACTTTTTTTCTGTGTTGTAAATACTAATTCTTTGAAAGTTACATATTTATACAAAAACTATCTTCTACCCAGATTGTAGTGTGTCTTTCCTTTCCTTCATTGTGTCTTCGATGTGAAGTACTTTTAACAAAAAGTGATAGAATGCATCAATCATATTTTTAAAGACTGGCACTTTTATGGATTGTTTAAGAAATTCTTCCCTATTTTGAAGTCATTAAAAAATTGTTCATTTTCTTCTAAAATTTTTCATTTCCTTTTCATATGTGCCACCATTTTTATTACTGCCTCCGCCTCCTGTTTTTACTTCTATTCTCTGTTTAATTTGGGCCTTTTTTCTTTTGTCTAAGATTGCGTCCATGGTGGCAATACTGTAGTATTCAAATAATTATTTTTGCATCTGTTTGAAATACAAAGGGAAATTCACAGAAACACATAAAACAGTAGTCCACAGATTGACAAACAGTAGTCCACAGATTGACATACATAAATTGTGCTTTCTTTTAAAATGTCCAGGTATCATTGGCAAAATCTGTTGGTAAATTTGGGGCTAAAAAAAAAAAAATTAAGTAATTATAAGATACAGAAACTGCCTTGTTACAAATGTTGACCAAAACTAATAAAACTAGAAATTAATGACTGAGACTTAAGTATAAGAATAAAAAGGATGTGGTAACTTAAAAAGCACTCTTATAAATGACTCTTCAAAAAGTAGAGAATAGAATCAACACTATAATTAAGCAGAAAACAATTTGTGGAACATTATACACAAAAGCTTATAGAAACAAAATCTCACTCAGGAGATGAGAAAAAAATTTTTTTTAATTGCCAGTCAAAAATATAGAAAATTAGCAGTGAAATAAACTTGAGGAAATAAGAATATATACATAAAAGTATAATTAATATATTAAAACCATAATTGATAAATTTAAAAATTATTTTTGAAGCAGTAGAAACTAGACAAATCGGATACAGAGAAGATGGCGGCGGGACAGCCTGGTCTGTGAGACGCTCCGCAAGGAAGAACACAGAGGGCCTCTAGCTGTCTCTCCGGGACAAATCAATGCCCAATCTAATTAGAAACATAATTTCTAACAAAAGTTGGAAACAGAAAAAAATTTAAATGTTTATGATTTTATAATTGTTGCAAAGAATTTAAAGTGATAAAACAGTTTCCATTTTTTAATAGGATTTATTGATTTTCATTTAATTGTGAAAGTCATTAAAAGTAATGAAAAACTATAATACAAAATCAAGAAAATTAAATAAAAAGCAGAAAATTTCATGCCTCTCGATGATAATCTTGGTCTCATATTTACAGTAGATTTTATTTTCTCTGGATATCAGATATATATTCTTAGGCACTGAAAGGTCAAGAATACTAGCATCCTTTCCATAGCTAGATAATGGTAGGGTTTGTTACCACACACTGGAGGCATCATCTGCTCCAATGAACTTACTTACTCCTCAGAAACTGTAAGTAGAAAAATAATCACCTTATGTTTATCTGGCAAAATATTTGCCTTTTATCTTGACTTTCTCAAAGTTAATTTTGTTAAGCAAGGGATAGAGCTATCAAAAAGGACTCACACAAATAACACATCTTAGTTTTTAGCAAACCTAATTTATAATTTCAAGGATACACACACTAAAGATGTTCAGATACCTCAGAAGAAAGTCCAGAAGATTGAGTATAGCTACTTTCTTTGTACAAGAGAGACTCTTTGGTTTCTAAGTAAGATGCACAGAATGATCACAAATGTCAAAGAGCATTAAGGCTATGAAACATCTCCATTTTATACCCAGATAGTTGCATGTTTATGTATTATTTTCTAAGAAACATGACTTTTAAATCCATATGTCTTTGGACATTCTTAATACCAGAGAATTTCCACCAGCTACCATATGTTCTACTGTCCTCAGTGTAAAAGTACCCTCTGACCGTCTTTCCTTGGTCCTGGCTTCACGTAGAGCATTTAAGCCACTTTTGCTGTTGTTCAGGCTCATACCAACTCTCCTACACACAGTCTTTCCCTTCTAACTCAAGTATGCATATCAAGTTATTTTCTAAAGTAAGGGTAGTTTCCCACTTAAGAGGAATATTACTGGAAGTAGTTAAAATAATAAGATTTCTACCTCATTATATTTCTTAATACTGTGGATATTGTATGGTTTTATATACTTTAAAATGATATTTTGTGCACTTTTTCATATTAAGACAATTTATTTAAAAAAAATTAATGTCACATAATATTTCATTGTCAGGATCAGTAAGTATTGTGGGGAAAGGGTTGGATCAGGAACACAAGGAACATGAGAGGAGGCAGGTCTCAGGAAGCTGAATAGTCTCATTGGTGAATTCTATCAAACATTTAAAGAATTAATGCCAAGTCTTCTCAATATCTGCCTCACATTTTCAAACTCATTGTGTGAGGCCAGCATTATTCTGATTTAAAATCAGACAAAGACACTACAATTAAAAAACAAATAAAGAAAACCTACTGGCCGGCATCACTGATGAACAAAAATGCAAAAATCCTCAACGAAATACTCATAAACCAAATTCAACAGCATATTAAAATTATCATACATCATGACGGAGTGAGATTTATCCCTGGGATGCAAAGATGGCTCTACACGCACATATCGGGACACACCATATCAACAGAACAAAGAATAAAAATCACACGATCATTTCAATAAATACAAAAAGAGTATTTGACAAAATCTACCCCTCATGACAAAATCTCTCAACAAACTAGGTATAGAAATAATGTACCTCAATATAATGATGGACCTATATGAGTAGCCCACAGCTATAATTTTATGCAATTGTTAAAAACTGAAAGCTTTTCTTCTAAGATTTGGAACAAAGCAAGGGTACTCACCCTGGCCACTTCTGTTTAATATAATACTGGAAGTACTGGGCAGCACAATTAGGTGATAAAAAGAGAGAAAAGTCATCTAAATAAGAAAGGAAAAAGTAAAATTATCTGTGTTTGCAGATGACATGACACCATATATAGAAAACCCTAAAGACTTCACCAAAAAAACTATTAGAACTAATAAACAAATTCAGTAACTTTGTGGGATATGAAATTAACATACAGAAATTAGTAGCTTTTCTATACCTTAACAACACACTATCCAAAAAGAAAACTAAGAAAACAACTCCAGGTATAATAGCATCAAAAAGAATATTCCAACATAAATTTCACTAAGAAGGCAAAAGACTTATATAATGAAAACTGAAAAACACTGATTAAAAAAATTAAAGCAGACACAAATAAAGGGAGGAAATCCTGTGCTTGGATAGAAAGTAGTGATATTGTTAAAATGCCCACACTACCCAAAGTGATCTACAGATTCAATTCAATTTCCTGTTAAAATCACAATAGTATTTTTTACATAAATTTAAAAAATCATAAACCTGCTATTGAACTACAAAAGACCCCAAATACCACAATAATTGTAAGAAAGAAGAACAAAGTTGGAGATTTCACACTTTCTGATTTCAAAATATATTATAAAACTACAGTAGTTAAAACAGTATTTTGTCAGCATACAGGCAGATGTATAGATCAATGGAACAGAATAAAGAGCCCTGAAATAAAACTATGCACACACAGTCAGTTGCTCTTCAACAAGTGTGCCAAAAATACACAATGGACAAAGGATAGTCACATCAGCAAATGTTGCTGGGAGAACAAGTTATGCACATGCAAGACTTAAGATTTGACTTTTACCTTAACACTCTACACAAAAATCACCTCAAAATGAATTAAAGATTTAGATGTAACACCTGAAACTGAAACTTCTAGAAGAAACTATAGGGGACAGAACTTCTGGGCATTGGCTTTAGCAATGATTTCTTGGTTATGACACTTAGCGATGATTTCTTGGGTATGACGAAAGCAAAAGCAGACAACTGCTACTACATCAAACTAAGAAGTTTTTGCATAGCAAAAACAACATCTACCACAAAAACCACAGCAACAGAATAAAAAGACAACTTACAAAATAGAAGATGACATTTGCAAACCACAGATCTGATAAAAAGTTCATATCTAAAATATACAAGGAACTCCTTCAACTTGATAGCAAAAAAAAATCAAATAACCTAACTAAAGAATGAGCAAACAACTTGAGTAGACATCTCTTTAAAGAAAACACAAAAATATCCAATATTACATAAAAAGATGCCCATCATTAGTTATCAAGAAAATGGAAATCAAGAACACATTGAGCTATTACCACACACCTTTTAGATTGGCTATCAAAACAAAACAACAAAAGATAACAAATGTTGGTGAGGATGTAGAGAAACTGAAATCCTTGTGTACTGTTGATGGGAATGTAAAATGGTGTTGTTGCTATGAAAAACAGGAGGGAGGATACTCAAAAAATTAAGAATAGAAACCCCATATGATTCGAAAATCCTACGTTGGTGTATTTATCCAAAAAAATTGTAATCAGGATTTCAAAGATATATTTGCACTCCAACTAAAATAGTACTAGCTTTCTTTTTTAACTACTAGACAACACACACACACACACACACACACACACGAGAGAGAGAGAGAGAGAGAGACCAATAAAATTATCTGTGAACAAACGTGCTCCATTAGTCTCAGATAATAATAGTAGGTTTTTATGAAATTAAGACTTCATTAGCTTGTCAATAATCCTTCACAGGTATTAACCCAAACTTATGTGAGCATACTAAACTTTCAAGAACTATCAGTAACAAGAGGGTGAGAAACGCCTGTGCCCACAGTTTTGGTGAGGGAGACCTGATACTTTCCTGGGCTTTAACTATAGGAACCTCACCAAATTCTCATGGTGAATTTCCAAGAAGGATCCCCTGTGGCTCTGCAGGGAGAGGAGAAGAGTAATTATTGTGAAATACACCACAGACTTCTCCATAACAAAAACCAAACCCACTCTCCAAGGAAAAGGAAGATGTCAGAGACATATCCCTTCTGGGGAAAGGTTAATCCCTTGACTCTAGTACCCTCTAGTTTTCCTGTCTCATCTAAGAAACAACAACAACAAAAGCACATAATCAACAGCAGCACTTCAAGGAAATTGATTTAGAATCTCATAGTCAGAGAAGTAGGGATGGGAGGTGGGTGGGGGAGTTTTATCATTAGGGAAACACTTGTGAAGAACACAGCCTCAAGACAGATGTCCCTTAAAAAATTGAGATTTAATAAGAAAGTTATAGAATGTTCCTTTATCCTAACTCCTTGCTAAAACATCAGCAGGGCTTTGATATAATAAAAGTGGATATAATTTGACAGAGCTATGAGACAAAAGTTCTTTTGAAGAAGGAATATTTGGGGAATTCAAAGGTCAAGAGGAAGAAGAACAAAAAGACACCAGGACACTAGAAATATTTGAAAACTCGAGTATCTACACTTAGGTCAGACATTGAACACAACACCAGCTCCTAGTCAGGTGAACACAAATCCTCTTACTAAAGGCTTATTTATTTCTGTTTCTATTACCAAACACAGCATGCCTGGATTTCAACAAAAATTTACAAGGCATGACAAAAGACAAGAAAAAACAGTCTAAAATGACAAAGCAAATATCAGAATCAGATGTGACAGTTGTTAAAATGATCAGGCAAGAGATTTAAATAACAATTATAAAAATGAAAATAGGGATCTAATGAAAAAAGAAGACAACATACACCTAATTGTGATGAAATCCAACACTTACTCATGATGAAATCCAATACCTAGTCATGGTGAAAACTTTCTTTACTTTATAAAGAATATCTACAAAACACAGTTAAATTGTACTTAATGTGAGAGATTAGATACTTGTTCCCCTAAGTTCAATAAAAAGGCAAAGATGTCCTTTTTCACCAGTCTTAGTTAACATTTTATTGGAAATAATAGCTAGTACAATGAGACAAGAAAAAAATATTTAAAAGGAAGAAATAAAATGTATTTATTTGCAGATGGCATGGTTTTCTATGCAGAAAATCCCAAAGACTCGACATAAAAAACTTGTAAACAATAAGTGTGTATAGCAAGGTAACAGTATACAAGGTCAACATCCAAAATAAATTATCTTCTTATACACAAGGATTGAACAATATATAACCTATATAACCAATAATAGTATAAAAATGAAATATTTAGGCACAAATATAACAAAATATGTACAGAATCTGTATAAAGAAAACTGCAATACATTAATGAAAGATATTGAAGACAAACTTTAAAAATAGGGAGATATTCCTTGTTCCTAGATTAAAAGACTCAATATTGTTAAGATATCAATTCTTCTTAAATTGTTCTACAGAGGCAGGGCAATCCCAATCAAAATTCCAGCAAGTTAATATCATATATTTTATAAACTGATTCTTAAGTTTGTATGGAAAGATGAAAGATCTAGAATAGTCATAATACTTAAGAAGAACAAATTTGGAGAACTCACACTACCCAAAATCAAGACCTAAAACAAAGACTCAAGATTTCATAGAGTCTACACAATTATAATACATTTCCTAGCCACACTGACTCTTAATAATAGTGAGTTATAATTTAGCTTCACCTATCAATTTTACCAACATAACACTCAGAATCTGATCCAAAACCTGTGAGGAAGGAGGCAGGATACAAAATATCTGTTGTTTTCCATATGACTCATGGCAAAGACAATGGAGTGCCAGGTTTGTCACTCTTTGTATTCCCATTGCAACAGATTCTTAATTAAAGCAGAGGTAGATGTTACTAGAGCCTGCAACATTGTTGGTACCTATTTGATTCAGAGCTTTCTGAGAGTAGCAAAGACACTTCAGTTCTATAGTCTGATGAACAGTGCTGTTCCTGAATGCTCAGTCTAGAGTCTTCAGCCCTCTCAGTGACATTGAACTATTCATCTCCTCTAACAAATCAATTTTTCTCCTTAAACTAGCTAGAGTGGTTTCTTTTGTTTGAGATAAAACAGCATAAAACAACAGCTTTAGCAATTTGTAAGTGCCTATTATTTGTAGATAGGCTCCATGACCTATACTGTGTTCTGATGATCTGAAATATTCCTGCTACTAAATTATGTATAATCTTACACTAAGCTAGAACTATACATGACGTGAACTTATTCTTAACCTTCTGACTCCACAGGTCATAGAAATGCAATTTTCAGAGAATTAAAAAATCTATATTTTTCTTTTATCCTTATACTTCGCACTGACCTGTGAAAATATCTGGATCCAGTTTTATAAATGTTCTATTTTAGTTTACAGGAGGATATTAAAGATACATTTCTCTGTATTCATGTTTTGTACATAGAAGGAAAATACATGATTTAAAATTCAGAGAAATGTTGGAGGACTTGGTGACATTGATAATGAGTAAAGGCTGGAGTATGTTGTGTTCTTTATCAGGTAGCCTTCAATTTAGACAGAAAAATAATACAGCAATTTAAGTTGAAAAAATCCTTAAAAGGTAAATATAGTATTTGTTATCAGAATGTTACAATTTTCTGAATCACATTCAGAAGAGAAAGCTTTGAATGTTGTTGTCTATCATTTAAGGAAATTAATTATGCAATGCAAACTACTTAAAATCACTTCAGATAATTAACTGTCAGTATCTGATATCATTAGTCAACACTGTTAAATAATTATGTGCCTGATAAGAGAATCACGATATTTCCCCCAAGGCCTATCCTTCCTTTTTTGTACCTGTGGACTCTCCCATTATATCCTAGGGTAGAAATTGACAAGGTGTTTAGTGTGATCTCAGCAGTTTTAGCACTGTGATTACACAGAGCTCCGGTGCTCATCAAGTTTACACTGAGTTGATAATACAAAGTTCTCAGGTAAACTATCAAAGGCGGCTTTCTGGGATCTGTTTGTTCTATGCAAATTACATACTGCTGGATTTTTTTTTTAAGTTTTTTTGGGGGGGTTGTTGCTCTTTTTGTTATTGGTGTTTGTTTATTTGTTTGTTTACAGATAGCCTAAGCTTCAGGATTATCATTTAGACACAGATGAAATTTCTTTCTCTGTCAATTCTAAGGAAGATGCTATGGAGGCGAATATGCCCCTAAAATACATAAGACTGGGAATAAATTGCAACATCTTCAGAACCATAAAGCATTTTTTTAAAAATAAAGATTTATGGGACTTGGCTTATTTGTCAAACACTTCACATCAGGTTTTCAAGTTCCCCACTTTTTAAGAGACATTGGATTTCGGAAATACTCTATAGGCACAAGTAACATTTTAGATTCAATGTAAGAGACATAAGCAGTTTATATTACAGTTGGTCCTTTAAGACACAATACACAATCTACAAATACTATCCATCACAGTAGTCACTAAACAGTCAGAGTTATTTAAGTTTAAATTAACAAAAACTCGATAAAATGTAAAACTAAGTTTCTCATTGCAAATGCTCCGTAGTCACATTGGCTAGTGGCTTCCATATCAAACAGCACAAACATAGAACATTTTTACCTCTGCAGAAAGTTATATTGGACTGTATAGTTTACACATATAAATTGTTTTTATAGTTTTATAACCATTTTGAAGCTTATAGTATTTTTCATTTTCTCAAAACTAGAATGATTTGCTTTTGCCATTTCATGTTGTTATTAATAGTATGTACTCTTTATATTCCTTACATGTCATAAATTATGGAATGCTTCATGACAACATGACCATGGCCTCTCAAATTTACTAAGTCTATACTGATGTGCAATACTGCTGAAGAGTACAGTGAACTAAGAATTAGAATGAGAGAAAAAGCTGGAATCATTTAAATTGAGGAAATATATACAAATTACTTTATTGTTTAGGCCATAATTTTTATTAGAATGAGGAAAGTGCAGCACTGTCTTCAGACATAGAATTTTAGAAAGTGCCAAAAAATTCAGTAATAAAATTAAACAATCTTTAATTCAATATTTTAAAAATATAAAATATAATTAAAAATTAATGAAAAAAATCTATGATGAACAAAAAAGCAGACTTTTAGATTTAAAAAAAAAAATCTAACCTTGTACTTGCCTACCTCAATTCATTTACTTCAACTGGCCCACAAGTTTCATTAAAGACAAGTAATTAGACTCTGTCTTTATTTAAAATTTGGATGACATGAAAATAAAAATTATAAGATGGCATCCTATAATTTACCAGATCCTTGAATAGCCAAAGGATTCTCTTGTATAAGAAATGCATGTCATCTAGACATGGAAATTACAGAAGTTAGTATAGGTTTATTAACTATTCAATTTATGTTATGAAATATTAAAATTATAATACTATGAGTATTGATAACATGATCACTATCACATACTTTGTAAATTTACTATATAAATAGGTACAGTATACTGCAAATGAATTAGGTTATATATAACAACCATATTTTTAATATTATTTTATCTTTTTATCATGTTTTGGAAAACCGTAATAAAATGGTAACCCTACATGTTTGTTAAATATAAAACTTATGACAAAGGAATTCATCTCAGTATTATTTTCATACTAAGCAATGGGAAACAGTTTGAATATTCAGCAACAGGCAAGTGGTTAATAACCTATGTGACACTAATTGAATATTGCATTTCACAATTATTTCGATTTATTGACTTAAGTAAGACATAATATGGAATTTATAAGCTATAAACTGAATATACAATGTTGTGATCTTGACTATGTAAAATGATGCTTTAAAAAAAGACCAAATGAAAATATAGAAAAGTTTCCAGTAATTATATTTTAGTAGTTTGACTATGGATATTTCAATCTTTCTTTTACTTACTAAATTATCTCATCATGTGTATTTTATTTTCACAATAAAAACACGATTTAAGGGAGAAAATATACACACTTTTGCCATTTTAAGTGGTGCTTAATGTGCATGCTTAAAACAATTCCAAAACTTACTAGAAATGCTGGCATTTGAGTAACTTTCCCCTGTGCAGACCAAAAGATTAACACAGTGTAGGCCTTTTTCTTTGTCTTACTTTCATCATCAATTCACTCGACAAGTTTCATTAAGATACTTCACCTCCAAGCAAGAGTGAGTGCAATAAGTATTACTCGAGTTAAAATCAATGCTATTCTACAGAGAAACTTTATAACAGATGTTACCTAATTTGTTCACAAGCCATTTTATGTTTTTTTTCACAACATGCCTGTTCCAGGATAATCTCAGTCTCCTGTGATACAGGTAGAAGCTGGTAAATGAATACTCTATGTTCCTAAATACCTAATACATAAGATTAGTTGATCCAGTAGCTCTATGTGGAAATGTATTTCTCTACCCTTATATACCTAATAATTGTAAATGGAAACTTCTTAGCTTGTTCCCAGAGATTCACTTCCATTTCATAATCTAGAAATAACTCTCACTTTATTAGTAAGTAATTTAAAGAGTCTGAGCAGTCTTCCAGTATCAAATATACCCTGTTTTAGTAGCAAGCTGACATAATTTTCCACTTTTAACCACAGGGATTTTCCTATGAGAGTAAATTTGCTCTTTGTATAATAGATAACCAAGGGAGAACTTCCTTAATAGCCATGTAAATGGTTGTTTTCTCACTTTTGGAAGATGGGATTTATCTATTAGGATGCTTTACTAAAAGTAATAGAAACTCCAACTCGAAAGTACTTAAATGTCAAGGCTATTTATTAACTCATATAAAAATAATTGTTGGTTGGCAGGCTTTCCAGTTAGTTAGTTCGAAATAGACCAATATAATCAAGGATGCAGGTTATTTTCTTATTAATTTTTTCTTTTTTCCTTTGTCATTCTCTTGGTGCCAGCTTTATCTTCGAACTTAGTGACCATCAAGGTTTCAGATTGGTTGAAGCTATTTTGAGCATCAAATCCAAACATTTAAGCACCCAGAGAAGACAACATCTTGTGAGAAAAAAATAGAAGAGAGATATTTCTGCTATGTCTACTTAAGAGGTAGAAAACTCTTCCAGAGGCCCTGTGGCAGATATTCCTTCATGTCTCATTGATTAGAACTGGGAAACATGCTTGACCCTAAACCAAAAGAATTAATCCATGGATCAATATGGTCCCTGAGAATGTTTCAGGGGGGTTATAAGGTCAAAACTACTTTCGTTATGATACCATTTCGTTATTTGCCTTTTTCATTCTGTTTACTGATGGAGCAAAAGCAATGATATTAAAACTGCCAGAATTTTAGCATAAATCAAGGCATTGGTGCCAAATTGCACTAGCAGTTATCATATTATCATATTATTCACTGCCATGAACTTGAACTTGCTGTCTTAAAAAAAAAGGCCAGTTCCATGCCAGTTTCTTTACAGAATGTTCTTGATGAAGCAGAAAATAATCAGTTACTTTATCAAGCTTTAACTCTGAAGTTACATGACTTTTTAATATCTGTAAAAGAAAATGGGAAGTAGGCATAAAACACTTCTACTACATAATGAAGCACAATGGTTGTCTCAAGGAAAAGCGCTTGCTAATTGTGTTGTAAGTGAAATAGTCAGTTTTCCATGGAGCCTCATTTTTACATAAGAGAATGACTGTTAGAAAAACTACAATAATTCAGACTTGGATATTTGATTTATATTTCCAAAAAATAAAGTAAACCTATCGCTTAAAGGAAAACAACTGACAATATTTGTTGCTAGTGATAAAATTTGAGCATTCAAATGAAAATTAGAAATTTGAAAAACTTATTTCTACCTACATGAGCTTATAGTTTTTCATATTTAAAGGTTTCCTTATGAGATTGGTGGTGATACTTACAAACTGTATTTATAATTTTTATCTTTATTTATTTATTCATTTTAAAGATGTGGGGTACAGTTCAGGATTAGGTATACAAGTGGTAATTGTACAGATTAAATGTGGGCCTCCCTTTGGTCCCCACTTCACCTGGTTTGAGATCAGGTACCTTTATTGATGAATTGTACCCCTCACCCCAGCAGTTTCTCCCTACTAACAATCCCTTTCTTGTAGTATTATAATTATTGTTCAGGGTCCACTTGTGAGAATATGTGGTACTCGGTTCTTTGTTTCTGTGATACATCACTCAGTATTATAGACTCTAAATTCATCCAAGTTGCTGAGAAGTCCATAATTTTGTCCTACTTTATGACTGCATAATATTCCATCATGTATATGTATCACATTTTTTGTATCCAGTCCATTTTCAATGGGCAGCATGATTGGTTCCATGTTTTTGCTATTGTGAATAATGCTGCAATAAACATGCATGTGCAGGTATCTTTTACATATACTGATTTGTGTTCCTCTGCGTATATTTCCAGAAAGGGGATTGCTGGGTCATATGAAAGGTCGAATTTTAGAGCTTTTAGGAATCACCACACTGTTTTCCACAGAGGTTGTACTAGTTTACACTCCCACCCACATCCTCTCCAGCATCTGTTGTTTTTTGAGTTATTGCTGATGGTCATCCTGACTGCAATTAGGAGGTATCTCAGTGTAGTTTTAATTTTTATTTCTTTGATGATTAGTGAGACAGCATTTTTTCATGAATCTGTTGGCGGCTCATGTGTCTTCTTTTGAGAAGTGTCTATTCATATCTTTTGCCCACTTTTTGTTAGGGCTGTTTGTTTTTTTTTATTTTCAGCATATTTGAGTTCCTTGTAGATCCTAGATGTTAGGCCTTTGTCAGAATACAGTTGATGAATATTTTCTTCCCATTCTGTGGGTTGTCTTCCCACTCTCTTCTTTAAATGTTATTATAAGGCTACAATAATGAAAACAGCCTGGAATTGGTACAAGAACAGGCATATAGAACAATGGAACAGCATAAAGATTCTGAGAGCAAAACCGCAATCTCTCAACCAACTAACTCATCTTTGATAAAGTCTCCACTAACAACCACTGGAAAGAGAATAACTTATTCAGTAAATGGAGCTGGGAAAACTGGCTGACCACATGCAGAAGATTAAAACAAAACCCCCACCTATCACCATACACAAAAATCAACTCTAAATAAATCAAAGACATAAATATAAAACCTCAAACTATAAGAACCTTAGAAAATGCAGGAGACACCCTTATGGAAACTGGAATTGGCAACCAATTCCTGATCAAAACCCCAAATGCCCATAAGAGATACTAGACAAATGGGATCTATCAAACTGAAAAGTTTCTGCTAAGCAAAATGTTTTATCTTTTAAAATAGGTATTGTATAATGAAGCATGTTAACATTTTTGAGCATCTGCATAATTCAGTGAATCAACATTTTCCCAATGATTGTGACACAATATTACATAATTACTCAAAGGGCCAAAAGACCAATAGATTTTAATATCATAGAGTATGATTTCACATTGCAGCTGATCTCTAAGAAAATATTATTTGTTGAGTTTTGGTGTAATATTAAAATAAATTTGCCATAATTTTCTGCATAGGTTATTAAAATACTTCTGTTTCCAAGTAGGCATCTCAGTGAGGGAAGCTGGATTTTCTTTATATATAATAACTAAAGCAGCATACTATAGCCAATTGAGGACAGAAGCAGTTATGAGACTCTCTATTAAAGATAAATGATAAAGCTATTTCTAAAAGTGTAAAACAATCTCACTCTTCTCACAAAATTATATGGTATAAAAAATAGTTATTTTTTGTTAAAATATATTGTTCATGTCAACATAACATGCATTCACTGTTGTTATTTTAAAGTAAATGAATGACATACTTTTTAAATTTTGCAAGTTTTAATTTATACTTGCATTTAATTTATAATATGGTAAATGTTGATTTATTTAAACCACATAAACAAAAACTAAGAACACAAAGTATTATAGCCATACATTACACTAATAAAAATTACCATTTTTCCTTAAGTTGGAGATGTAAGTGTCCTTCCCTAAAGCTTAGTAAGTTCCTGAAAAACTTGGAGTTCTAATAGCTGAAAAGAAGGCAACATGGGTGCTGGGTGAGCAATCAACATAATCTGCTATATGAATTCTATAATTAGTGATTATTAATTATTTTCTTCAGACACACCAATAATGGACAAATTTTTTGGAAAAAAAAAATAAACTAGAAGAAAGAAGGAGGCTAGGAACATTTCCAAATCACTACTTTAAGCCTTTTTGAGATTATGTTTTTGCTTTCTGTTGTTCTCTTACATAATAAAGAAAAAAATATTGGCAATTGGGTGAAAAAATGAGGAGTTGATTGTCAGCATTCACCATTCTTCACATGATGAAACTGAGTTGTTCTTGTTAATAAAGGTTCTATTTTTTTGGTCTTGGGGTCACTCATAAAAGGAGAAGTTGCCTGTTTGTTTCCTCTACAGTATGACTTTGGGATGTGATCAAATGACTCCTGTTTCCCTTAAGGATAATAGGCAATAGGCTCTGGATAAACCATCATAGAAGAATTTTACTCTCAACAGTGGGCATAACGTGTTGTTGATTATATTTTTTAAATTAAATTGTATCTTATTATAGTAGTGTTGGGTACAAGTAACCCTGCTTGACATCATATTTGATAGGGGAAAGAGGATTTTAAGTAATATGACTTCTCTTTTTTTTTTTTTTTTGCTAATTTGAACATCCAGTCTAACTGTAACAGAAAAAACATAGGTGGAACCTAGGCTGGGTAGGTAGACTAACCTACTGGGAGACAGGCCCAGTGCTGTGTCCATTATTCTTTCCATAATGTCCAACACAGTACTAGGTACATAGCAGAAGATCAATACATTTACATTAAATTGAATTGATTCATTGTCGCATTCTCTTTTCCCCAACATGGAGGTCTAAGTTCCCAATGCATTTTCCCAGTTCTTGTCTCCACGTAACTAGAGTTATCTGGGTCAACTGTTAACTAAGGTCAACTTCTTTATGTGAAGCCAGTCAAGAGAATATTAATTTAGTAGGGTTAATTGTATTCTAATATTCCTCTTTCAAACGATGACTAAATTCACTTTTTAACCTAAAAAATGAACTCACAATGGATATATTATATATTTTATTAAAAAGTAAATTCAATCATATTTACCAAAAGTCAAATTAAAACATATTCAGCTAATAACATTATCTCTGTAAAATGATATCTAATTCCTAGAAGAGTAAGTTTAACTTTTCACCACCAACCCTTTTTGTTATTTGCAGATCATAGAATGACCATGTCCATGTTTCATTTCTAACTCCTTACTTATTCTAACCGATTCTCCTTTGATCAAGTTTTACTCTCAATGATGTTGTCACAGACATGCTTTGCATGGACTCATTTACTTCAATTTCATTAAAGAATTGGGATTAGTAACAATAGTATCACCAAAGCTTGACTATAAAGGCTGTTAATCTTTATAATCTCACTTTTTCCTACACTTTTTTCTGTTATAAATAATTATCTTTCTTTTCTGCTTCTTTTTCTTTCTTTCTTTCTTTTCTCTTTAATGCCCAAAGCTTCTCTTTCCACTGCTCCTGCCACTTCCAATATGGTCCTGCTCTATTCATCTTTGTGATTGTATCTCTAAATTCACAATTTATGTTCTGGATATTCTCTAGTATTCATTTCAGACTCTCTCACTAATCCATAAAAATGCCTCTTTCTCTAAACTTTCTTGTTTCAATCTTCCAATTTTTCTCCTTTCAGACTCCTTATTGATAAGTTAAGCTATTCATCTGTACCCAGCAATCTATACATACCCATAGCATTTCTCCCTCCATAAAAACTGAATAAATTAGCACATTACTCATAGATCTGCTCACTTAGGGAATTTCTTTTGAGAACTTTTATTTTCTGTCTTTTAGGGCCAGCTCTGTGTGGCTGTAAGGCAACTAACCTCAACTTTGGCAGAGGAAACATGTTGAAGGTATCCTGTTGATGCTAGTCAGCCTCTCTCTTCAGTGACCCTATTGTTCAAGCAATTTATCCATGAGTGGAGTGGCATCAGTTCACAAACATATGCTACAACTCGCTAAAATTACTTGCCAACATAATGCCCAATATAGGGCCTATTTTAGTTAGTGTGGACATTTGTAACAGAATACCATAGACTGAGTAGCTTAAAAAACAAAAATTTATTTCTCATAGTTCTGGAGGTTGGAAGTCTCCAGGGTGGCAGCATGGTCAGGTTCTTTGTGAAGGTCTTTCCAGTTTCCAGATAGCCATCAAAACATTGCATCATCACATGATGAAAAGCAGAGCCAAAGAGAAGCAAGCTCTTTTTATAAGAGCACTAATCCCATTTACGAGGGCTCTACTTTCGTGACTGAATTACCTCCCAAAGGCCCTACTCCCTAATAATATAACATTAGAGATTAGGATTTCAACCTATGAATTTTGGTGGCACAAAAACATTTAGGCCATAATGGGGCTCTCATCATCTGAGTATTGAATGCTGTCATTAATTACAGTATCCTGTATTAAGGGTGTGCTTTTTATCGTCATTTGGACAAGAAATTATCTCAGTCTAGAGTTTCCCCTGAGGACAGAACCTGAGAATAGGGCTGGTTTGCATGCAGTTAGTTTATTTTGGGAAGTGATTTTGATGAATGGTATTGAGGAGACCAAAACCAGAAGAGAGAGAAAGACAATGCTGAGATGCTCTATCAAATTTGTCACTGCTGTGGATAACTATTCTTCAGAAACTTTTAATAATGATTTACAATTGTTCTCCCAGGGGATGGAATCAGAGAAAAATTTTACCCAGCAGTTTCCATCTCCCCTATGTGAATGTTGCCCCATAGGGCATAGATGTTCCCATACATGTGTGAGAGTTATATGGAATTTCTTCAGGCATATCCCACAAGGGCTGCAAACACTGGAAGCAAACACTGCAGCAGAACACTGGAAGCAAAGAATGGTGTTGGGTTGAAATCTAATCAAAGCTTTTTGTCTCTGCAATGGTTGAAGTAATAGATAAGCTAGAGTATGAGAGGTGATGCAAATGAGATATTCAATACAATCTGAACTACGAAAATGTGGATACTTGAGGATACTTAGGTGTCCCAATATGAAATGACCTGCTTATTTCCTAATGCTTTAGTTTGGCTAAAGTAATGTACAAACCTTGATATCAATTTGAGCAAAAGTCCAATTGCATGCAGGAAAAAAATAATCATTTTTACGCATTTAATTTTTTTATTTTGAAGATGTGGTGTATAATTCAGGGTTAGGTATACAAATGTTCATTATTCAGGTGCCCTTGTTGATAAGGTGTGCTCCCCTCCCCTGGCAGTCTCCCACTTCTGCCAAACCTTTTCTTATAGTATTCAAGGTCCATTTATGAATGAGAACATGTGATATTCAATTCTTTGTTTCTGTGATAGATCACTCAGTATTATAGACTCTAAGTCCATCTACATTGCTGTGAAGTTCATGATTTTGTTCTTCTTTATGACTGCATAATATTCCATCATGTATATGTACCACATTTTTTTTATCCAGTCCTCTGTTGATGGGCAGCATAGTTGGTTCCATGTTCTTGCTATAGTGAACAATACTGCCATAAACACACATATGCAGGTATCTTTTTTACAGAGTGATTTGAGTCCTTTCAGGTATATTTGTTCTTGTCTCTGAATTTCACCTTTAAATTACAATGTAAATTATTTCAATTCACCCTCAGTTAAAGGAAAGTCTCAATTCTCTAGCACATAAGGTGATTTGAGTTCCCCTCAGCTGTTGTTTGGGGTTGTGAAAATTAGAGAGTCTATTTTAACAATCTGTAAAAAAGTTTTAATAAAATTTCTTAAGTAAACATAGTAAGAATAATTCTTCACAGAACCTTCTTTGTCAAAAAAATTCAGAGTTAAAATACCTGTTTGGATGATATAAACCTATGCATTCTGCTCAGGTTTATGGAGACCTAAGTTCATTAAACTAACTGGAATATCTTCTCACAAAACTAACCATTATTCTTTTCATAAAATCCAGCACAGTACTAGCAAAGAATCAATAAATTGATCTTAAGTTGAATTGATTCATTGTTTCATTGTCTTTCCCCCAAAATGGAGGTCTAAGTTCCCAATGCATTGGTCTAAGTTTGCAATGCAGGTTTGGAACTTTTCTTTTCTTCTTTTTTTTACCCATTCCTTCCCTCTACTCTTGTGTTTTTTCTTTCTTTCTTTTTGTAATATACCAATGTAAATGTGCTTTGTACACTAAATATTTCTCTTTTTTCCATATTAGATTATGTTTCTTATAACATACTCACAGCTCCCACCATACATTCATTAACTGCCAAAATTAGAATCTGATCATTTATATAGTTAATTATTAGAAATTTGTTTTCCTAATAGATGCCATTTTTTAAGGGGGGGATTCAGGTGTGGTTTGTTCACTGGCATATAACTAAAAACTGAACTTGGTATCTAGAAGAAATACAAATTAGAATTATCTTAATCCCAATTGGCCTTTCTCCACTTCCCAAAAAAGCATTAAAATACCAATATACCTTACCTTTTTTTTTACTCAGCTCTCAGTATATTTGTGTTTTAGGAGAAGACATAATTTTAAAAATTCCAACCAATAAAGTGATGACATGGAAATATTTACCAAGAGTTTTTCAACCTTGTGCTAGTCCACTCAAAGGTGATAGTATCCTATGCTGAATTTTTGGCATCCAATTGGGAGACAAAGGATACAGAAAGAATGTGGAAGTTCTGGAGTATCTAGGACTAGAAGTTGTGTGCACCACTTTTGCCAACATTCTGTTCGCCATAATCAAGTTTTCCCCCCCATACAACTGCAAGGAAAACTGGGAAGAGAAAATAGGTATGATGAATTACCTCCCAAAGGGCCCCACTCCTTAGTAATACCACATTAGAGATTAAGATTTCAACATATGAATTTTGGCGGAATAAAACATGACCCAGCATTTGCCACAAAAGTATTTGCAAAATTTGAAGTTATTTCAAAGAAAAAGCTAACCACGTGAAAATACATGATTTAAAAAGGAAACACTCCAGATGAACCAACAGACATATGACTGTTAGCTAACTATTTCTATTTTAAAGTTTCCCATTCAAACATTTTTTATTCAAAGAATAGCACCATTTCAAGATGCTTTTATAACTTTTGATTTAACAAATATAGCTACTTATCAGCAATTTTACAACTGTATTCAAATAGAAAAAAATCCAGCAGAGTAACAATATTGTTTTAAAATGTGTAACTTATCAACAAATTTAAGTGAATTCCTTTTAAGAACAAACACTTTGATCCCAAAAGGTTACACAAACATAATTGTGAAGCACCTCAGGACTCCGAATCCATTACACATTTTGGGTCACTAACTTATACATCAAGGTCACAGTCATCACTTCCAATTTTCTTCGTAGTAAAATATTGTAACCATTTTGAGTTATTAGTGCTTCAAGGATTGTTAAACAGGAGATCAATGATGACATGACTTTGCCTTAAAGTTCATCTTATGAAATCTCTGACTGTGCACCATTTTTTTCTGGTGAAAATTGCCAGAAAAATGCAGCACATTAACAAATAGAGTAAATTGTTAGTAACTATACCTTTTAGACTGTGGGGAAGTTGGAAAAAAAGTAATTCGTTACAACCGTTGAAAAAAATTTAAGAACACATTTGATAATTTTTATAGTTACAGAACTTATACTAAAATATTATTTCATGTTGTTATTTAAAGAAACAAAGAATTGCAAAATGAACATTTGTATACCTAACCTTAAATTGTACCCCACATCTTTAAAATAAAAAAAATAAAAAAAGAAACAGAGAACCACATCAAAAAATACATGACCTTAAAAATTTATATGACAAAAGAAGTTAAGAAGTGATCAGACTATAGTCAAGTCATCTTATAATAATATAAAATATGATTTGCAGCCTCTCCTTCTGAAGGTCTTGCTCTTTTGGTTGATGTTTCAAAAATAATGAGAAAAATATGAGAAGCTAGATGTTTATTATATCAGATAACCTGCAAAAATATTACTTAGTTTTTCTAAGTAAGCATTATGAAAAATTATAGTGAGATAATTACAAATTAGAACTAAAAATAGATTATAATTTATTCTTTGAAAAAATAATACTGAATCAATTACACAAATATAATGGAAAGAATTCAAGAGACATTTTCGATTACAGGCACACATTAAGCTTTTAATAAAAATTAAAAATGTGGTATGTCAGGAGAAAAAAAGCACAGACAAGACTGGGGAGCCCAAGAGACTTTCAGGCACAGTGCCCTAGGATTTATAGCTCAGGATGTTCTTCATTTCCAGACTATGAACCACTAGTATGAGTGTGAGTGTGAGCTTGGACAAATGTTTTAGTAGAGTCTCTAGCAAAGCCAGAGGATGGGACCTGTTAAACTTGGTGTGAATCATCAATCAATACATTCACTAACAAGGTAAACAAACTAGCCCCAGGTACCTCCAAAAGAGTTTCAACATTCAGATATCTTATTATAAATATCTTGTCCACGGGTAAGCGTTGGTCATCTATTCATTCCTAAAAACAAGCAGAGAGCTGCTTTCCTCAGCTGAACTGCAAGATAACTCTATCTTGTGTAAATGCTAAGTTGATGACTATATACCACTTGGCTTCTTTATACTCCACATTTAGACTGTAAAGTAAATAAATTTGAAGAGCCATGTAAAGCTAACACGAGCACTATTCATGTTTGAAAATGTAGTAAACCCTTATAAACAATAAAGAAATTTAAAAATAATAGTTTTTTAAAAATATCACTTAAAAGGAGATCATTTAAGCCCTTATAGATATGAAATGGCAAGCAGTCTGCATTTGTCAGAGAGTAAACAAGTTATTACATTTCTTGTTCTTTGTCATCCAAAGTTTATAAGCTTTTATTTATTCCATTGGACTTCCTAGAAAAGTTATTGAGTGTTGAAGGGGACAGGTGGTAGTGTTTCAGATCTCTTTATTTTGATCTCTTTTCATTTATTCATCCAGTAAAAATTTATCACATGTGTATAATCAAGTTCTTGGTGTGCTTACACAGTTGTAGATACAAGTAATATGTTTATTTTACAGTCACTCTACATCTGGCTGAACTTTCATACATCATGGGTCTTGGCATGTCTCAGTGAAAAATATGTAAACATTCTTACTCTCATGAAGCATATATTCCAACAAGGGAAATGGAAAATAAATAATGAAGGGAATGAATAAGTAAACTTTATAATATGTGACAGAGTTTAGGTACCATGGGGAAAAATATAAAAGAGAATATCGTGGTGTAGCAAATGAAGAATACATCTGTATAAAAAGCACAGCTGCAAGGTTAAATAGGGTAGGAAAAATAGGTCACATTGTGGAGGGGAAATCTGAGCAATTACTTGAAGACTGAGGGAATTCACCATATGGTTACCCAAGGAAGTACACTGTAGGAAGACAAACTATAATACAAAACCTCTATGATGGGAACTTTTCTGTAATGTTCAAAAAGTGTCAAGGCAAGGAGTCCAATATGACTGGAGTACAGTGAGCAAAGAAAGAAAAGAAAAGAAGAGAACCAACCAGGGAGGAGATCAGAAATATGACAGGGCTGGTTAGGGAAACAATATAAAGGAAGCACAGAATATAAGAATATAAGGATTCATAGACCATGTCTTAATCCTTTTGGGCTGCTATATAACAAAAACCATAAACTGAGTAGCTTATAAACAATAGAAATTATTTCTCCCAGTTCTGGATGCTAGGAAATTCAAGATCAAAGCACAGGCAAATTTGATGTCTGGCAAGGGCCTACTTCCTTGTTCAAAGACAGTCATTTTCTCACTGTTTACTCACAAGGCAGAAGGGATGAGGAAGTCTCTTTCTATAAAGGCACTAATCCCATTTGTGAACACTTAACCCTTATGACCTAATCACCTCCCAAGGCCCCACCTCCAAATACCATCACATTGGGGGTTAAGAATTCAACATTTGAATTTTAAGGAGACACATTCAGTCTATAACATTCCATTCCTAGCCTCCAACATTCATATTTTATCACATGCAAATTATATTGATTTCATCCCAGTAGCCCCAAAAGTCTTAATTCTTTCCAGCATCAACTTTAAAGTCTAAAGTCCAACATCTCACCTAAGCATCCTCTAAATCAGATATGGATATGTTTCAAAGTATGATTTATTCTGAGGCAAATTCTCCTCCAGCTTGAACTTGTGAAATAAAATTCGTTGTGTACTTCCAAAATACAATGGTGGGAAAAGGCACCAAAAAGAAAGACAGAAAACAAAAATGGGGTAACAGATCCCAAGCTTCCTGAAATCTTAAAGTTCAAGAATAATTCTCTCTTGCTCTATTTCTTCTTGGCCCACTGAGGTGGAGGTCCTGCTCTCAGAACCACTGGGGATGCAGCCTCACTTCTGTGTCTTTGGCAGAGGCCATTTCACCTGTTAAAAGGAAAGCAATTGTTCCCCCTTTTGAAACTTAAAAGCAGTCCTTTTAATAATTAGCTTCAAGATCATTATTTCCTTGTTTTGAAGAATAGTGTACATTTGCAGCCAAATAGCACTATGGTCTGATCTGTAAAATCCAAGAAGTCCAATAGCCTTCATTTATTCCTTTCTGTCTCTTTTTTCCTCTTCACATTGGAAGCAGGATTTCAACATATGAGTTCTGAGGGGACATACACATTCAGTCTACAAGAGGGTATTGGCTTATATTAGCCTAGGCATTGGGAGATAGGTTTTGGCAAAAATATACACATTTAAGAGTCACTATCATATGGAGGTATTAAAAGCCATGGGAAGAGATGAGCTCACCAAGAAACTGAGGAAAGTAACAAAAGGACTAATGATGGAGACCTGGAACTCACCAGCGTTAAGAGGGTAGGAAGAAAAAAAAATAACTAGAAAAGCAGAGTGAAAAGGAATGACCAATGAGATGGCAGGGAAATTAAGAGCATGTGGAGTCTTGGAAGGAAGAATATCTAAAAGAGGGGAGAAATTATTTGTGTAATATATGAACTCTAGCTAATAGCTTAAGTAAAATGAAAAGTGCAAATTAACAGTTGAATTTAGCAGCATGGAAGCAATTTTTGACTTTGAGAAGAGCAAATTCAGAAGTGTGATAGAGACAAATACCTGAAGTAGGAGAAGATGACTAAGAGAGAGTGGAACCAATTCCCTCCAGGAGTTTTGCTACAATGGGAATAAAACACGGGGAAATAGCTAGAGGGGGAAGTGTAGTTATGGGGATATCTTGAGGTTTTTGTTTTTTGGGGTTTTTTTGCTTTTTTAATTAAAGAGAAAATGTAAAATAAGTATGTTGATGGAAGATTTAGTAAAAAGTGATGCAGAAATGATGATGCAGAATGAATTTATTCATTAAAGTTACCATGCTAAAAATTGGCAAAGTCCTATTATAAATTATTTACAAATAACAACTCATTTATTCATGATTCTATGATATAAGTATTATTATTATTATCTTTATTTTTTAAAGTGTGAAAATTGAGCACAGAAGGAATAACTGAGTTGCTCAAGGTCACATAGTAGCAGAGTGGCGATTTCAACTTACACAATTTAGCTGTAAGTTTCATGCTGATAATGGCTACTCCCTGCTATCTTTTGGAGAGAAAAATTGCTAGCATAATGCTCTTGAAAGTGCTTGGGCAATGTTATATACAGCAAAGTGAATATAGTTAACAATAATGTTTTATACACTTGAAACTTGCTAAAAGAGTAGACCTTAAGTGTGATGTCACCACACACACAAATGGTCACTATGTGAGGTGATAATATGTTAAGTAGCTTGATTGTGGTAACTATTTCACAATTTATAAATGTACCAAAACATCACATTGCTGATCCTAAGTCTGTACAGTTTTAATTTCAATTACACCTCAATAAAGCTGAAAAAACACCCTCCCCCCCAAAAAAGAAAATGCTAGGGTAACTGTGTTAGATGTTAGATTAATGTTAGGCTGAAACAGATTGTTATATATCAGAAGGTGCTAGTATAGACATTAGTACAAAGTTAGATATGATGTGCTGGTGAGAATTTGGGGTAATTTATGTATATGTTACACAAATACACATATATAGACAGTGAGGAGAGAGGGAGGAAGTAAGGTAGGAGAAGAAGAGAAGAGGAAAGAGAAAGAATACTGTAAAGTATTAAAAGATTTCTTAGACAGGATACAAGAAGCACTACCCATAGTGAAAAATATTTATAAATTATAGCATTAAAACTCAGAACTTCTTATAATCAAAGCCTTCATTAAGAGAGTTAAAAGGCAAGGAGAAAATTTTAGAATAAACATAACTGACAAATGCTTTTATAAGACAGTTATAGCAAATTCTTTCAAATCAATATAAAAAAAGCAATACAAAGGAAAAAAGAGAATCTAATAAAAATAAATGCTGATATCAAATGCAAACTTTATAAAACTCTCTAAAATAGTTTAAACAGGTGGCCACAAATTATATGAGAAGGTCCTTAATTCACAAATTAC